>JAAXYA010000130.1:0-45935 GCA_013305525.1 Aspergillus quadrilineatus
TTGAAGTGTCGCGACGATTTTATATATTTTGATGTTGCGGCCCGCTGTACGGAGACTTTTGCAGTAGAACTGTACATTACCCTGAATAGACCCACTGATAGGCTTACATTCTTGCAGACTATGGTCATCATGAGAAGGATTACCCAAGACATTCGTTGACTGGCATGTCTTCGATCTACCAATCCTGCGCTCTACTTGTAACAGCCGAACTAATTAACCGATCAGGAACATAACACTCGGTCCACTTTAACCTCATGGATCGTTAATTTGCCGCCTCATCGTGTGACTTACCTTTTCAGTTCGGGACCAAGATTCTTTAGTAGAGTTTGTCCTATTTCACGAGATGGGAATATGAAACAACTCCAAAGACACACTGAATGCTGGATATCCTTTACCACAAAAGAAAAGCATTGGCCAAATGAACATAGAAACCCTATCTTCAACCATAAGCTATGTAGAACTATTCTCTCTGTCATTGCAAGGTGAGGTGCGAACTAACCAGGATACTAAGGCGCCCTGTCCCATAGAAGTGGGAGCAGCCAGATGCAATGTAAACGAAATAAAACTTTGTCTCCTTGAACTTGGTTGCTATACTCGCGTAAACCAGAATGTATCGCCATAGCGGTTAATCCTGGAGGGCGCGGGAGAGCTACCGGAGAGGCTCCTGTGAAACGAACTTCATTATCCGGATATTTTTGCAGTATGAGACGCCTTAGCTATGCCAGGTAGTCTTTGTAGGACAACCACCTGACCTGGACCGACAAATATTCAGACCTGGATGCAAACTATCTTTAACCGGGCTAAAGTATTTTAGGCTTTTATACTATGTATGAATAGAAGTTGTCTACAGACAACTCTAAAATAACGGATCTATTCCATAACACTAGATGGCTTTTTGTCAGCCCGTTTGCTATCCTGTATACTATAAGTATGTATGTATGTAAATGCTCCTTATCATGCCAGAAGAGAATTCTTCCTGATCTTTTCAGTTTCAACAGAGGTTGCAAGATCTAAGTCCTACCATTTTAATAGAGTGCGACGCAGGTTAAACACGCCAATAAGTGAGGATGAAATGCGCTTAGGTGCACAAAAGGGCTTATTAATGTTATCAACTTGGATGTCTACCGGCGATACAGTCATGATTGAAGAGCATCAAATATCGTATTTGGCTCTACCGGAGTTTAGCTGGGAAGAGGCAAGAGAGAACGAAGCTGGGACTTGCTGGAAAGTCCAGCGACTCTTGAATGATAGATGTGAGATATTATCACGAGTTCAGTTCTGGAAACACTGGGCTTCACCCAACCTCATGATCTCGCAATTGGTGATTCGCCTACCTATGGTGGATTTGGCTGAGCGGTTAAGCAAATTCCTCTCCACGCAGCTGGATATCATTGGAAGTGCACGTCTGGGCCTCTTCTTGATCGGGTGGTGCTGTTAAACAGTTTATCTGTCAGAGCAATCATATAGAGCCTTAGTGTCCTACGAGACCGGTGTTCCCAGGGCCCGCAGTTCTTGTTGCGATTTATAAATGTGGCCTTTCCCTTGAAAATCAAGAGATTGACAGATCAGCTTAGGCAGGCGAAATTTCCAGACGAAATCTTCTACCTTCTCTGTGCCTTCCGGTTGGCTGGATTTCAGCATGTTATTTTCTCGCTCTGGGAGGTAAATGATAGGATTTCTGCTCGCCTGGCCACTTGCGTACCGAAACGCGGAGCCTGTTGAGAGCTTCATAACGCGACTTGATACCTGCGTGATCACTGGCTGCAGGCGGAACCTACGGCAGAACAAAAGTCTTCAAGGAGTAGAAGGCGACTCTAAAGGCAGAAGCGGTGGCAAGAGAGATCGTAGTTGAGGATTCAAGTGCTGTCAATAACGGAGAATCTGTTACTGAGTGACACTGCTAGGGAAATGCGAGACTGCTGGATTCATACGTCATCAGCGTCCAGATCCCTGTTATCACCTGTCACGAATGCATAAAAGACCGATAGAGCGGTGAAGAGGACATACTAAGGGCGCTTTGGATCCCTTATGTTTACTATGGAGTCAAAAATATTCTCAAATGGACAAGCTCAAGATTATCACCAGGAGCTAGTGATATGGCGGGTAGCTTTGTCTTGAGAGCCAAACAACCTATTTAAGGTATTCAGACTACTCTTTTTATTAATATTTATATGAGCCTAGACCAGCGACACGACTCAATAAGTTCTTCAACACATGCGTAACCCCTAAACTACCGCTGTTCCGACTTATTTTTCACAAGCCAACCTTATAATCCGCATATAAAGGATCGACTATTTGGCGCTTCAATCACGCTAATGAGCGTCGTTTTGTTGCCTGCCGCACATGGCCCAGGTTCCCATACTTTACTGGCCTATCCATTTGAGTTACCAGGTTTTCGTTTTGCAACTGCGTCATCGCTCCTGAAATTCTTTCAGGGTAGACAGTATGACTGCTTGCTCAAACAAAGTCTCAATCTTCCAGGTAGCAATCACGAGAATACAAAGCATGGTTACGGTGGCAGAGGTTGGGCACGCGAATATCCCTAGTTAGATATGTGATCCTCAGGCAGGGTTGAACTCTCCACTCAGCCGCTAACCCTCCTTAGAGAGCTAATTTCTGATTAATATACTGGCTGTCAGGCACCAAGACACAAATTACGTACTGAACTGCGGCAAGGCTGTGACAGGCAGGTCATGTTGAGGGAAACAGCGTGGTTCATCCATATCTTACTGGTTAAGACCAGAAACCGTAAGTAAATTTAATGCACGACCCTAACTGCAGAGCCAAGACCACAAATATGACCAATCAGGAGCAGCCAGTGCAGCCGCGCTTTACTACCTGATTGGTTCAAACCAGAATTTATCTGCATCAACTACCAGGCGAATCAAGACCAAAGAAAGATGTCCCAAAATATTCCCATGTCCCATAATGTTTCTTTGGACTCAGTATAAGATCAATGGATAATCAACATGTACTTCAACATTCAATGATCAAACGTTCTGGTAATCGAATCCCTTCTTCTCTGTCGGCCTGAAAAATGAGGTGGTCTGTGGAAGCCATCCTTGCTTTCATTGGTTTACTCGTTACCCTCGCTCCTACGCTCTTCCTACTCCTGAAACAGTTGAAAACAAGATGTAACAAGAAGTCAGATTCAGGTATGCCAATTCACCTCTATGGAAAGGTTAGCAAAAAGAACAGCGATTATAGCTAATAAGTTTTAACTCAAGCAGGATCACTTCCACGGGCACCCGAGAACGAAAACATTACACTGAATCAGCGGGGGGATGACCAGAACTAAACAAGTCATATATATTCTTCGGAACTATCGGGAATTTTGTTGACAGTGTCTCTTTCAAGTGAGAAGAGAGGCGATGAAAGGGGTCAAGACGAACAATGATAATCGGGAAGTAAATACGAGACGACGTGCTAGGGAAAGCTGAACTTGCATCTTGGAAGGAGGCATGAATCTCATATGGCTGTCTGTACGCTATTTACAACGTCTCCGCCCATGCAATATCCCGGTGCAAACATTCATATTATTTGCATACATATGACTTACTATATTACTCTGCCTAGGGCAAATGTCTTAGCCAGTAAGTCCCCAGTCAAGGGACGGAGAATTTCAAACAAGTGTAGCCAATTATAGAGCGGAAGACGGACATTTTTGTCTCCTTCAACTCAGCATTAACATAATGCGTAGGCCCTCAACCAAGTCGCTATTTCTGTACGCCCTTCTTTTTCCGCAAAAGAGGCCGCACGTTTACAGGCGAGTGGAAGTTCCTCTCTGCTGGGATAAGAGTTGAGCAGCAACTGTAACATATCGAGACGACCATGCTCAGCCGCCCCATCAATTGCTGTTCGGCCATCGACAGGTGCCGCGGCTGCAGCAACATCAGCTCCAAGTTCCAGCAGCCTTTTAGCAAGTCCAATGTAGCCATGAATTGCAGCTGCTTGAAGCGCAGTTGCACCTTGTTTCCCTGCTGGAAGGGCATTAACATCGGCACCATAATCTATTAAAATGTTCGCGATTTCTGGCATTTCGTAGAGGATTGCTGTTTGTAAGGGTGTTCCCTTATCCAGCGTTGCAGGCAAGTTCACCTCCGCCCCAGTCTCAAGCAGCAGCTTGACTACATCGACGTCAGGCTCAAAAAGTGTCTTTTGGAGTAAAGTCTCTCCCGTTTCGGCGTCAATCGCATTGACATAAGCACCAGCATCAAGCAATATTTTTACCAGTTCGGCATTAGGCGGGATTCCAGTATCCACTGTAATGCTTGCCAAAGCTTTTTGCACCGAGTCTGACCAGCCTACAAGTTGTGAAGAAACTTCGATAACTCTTTTGACAATACTTATATCATTGGTAGTGCTTGATACTGCAAGCTCAATTGCTGATTCCGAGCCCCAGCATTTTGTGATATCAGCACCTCGCTGAAGGAAGAGATCAAACATTTCATTTGAGCAGTAACGAAAAAGAGCATAGAGAAAGGCACTAGGTGCCTCTCTGTCATTCATAGCAGGAGCATTTGGATCGGCCCCATTATGAAGCAGTAACTCCATCATATCATGATCATAATTGTCGATTGCCCAGCCCAAGGCTGTGAGTGCGTCAAAACCAGGCTGCAGAGGGAGTACGTCAATTTCTGCGCCAAAATCAATGAGAATATTGGCACCCTCAGTCCATTGGTAATAGGCGGCAAGCTGGAGAGATGTCATATTTGCACCTTTTATATCATCAAAGCCATACCGATCGGATGCTTTTGAAGGCGACAGCTCATTCACATCTACACCTGCATGAAGCATGACGTTGAGTGCTGAAATATCCTTCCACTTAATCACAGCTTGAAGTGCTGTGACTCCACCCTCAGGACTAACCATGCCTTTAACATCTGCACCTTTCGAGAGGGCTGTTTTGAGGAGTTCAATGTTGCCGGAAACTGCTGCTGCCTGCAAAGCAGTAAGGCCGCCACTAAAAGCTGGACTTGCATTAATATCAGCCCCCAGGTGTTGTAACAGTATCATCAAGTCATGGTGGCCTTTCTCCATAGCAGCCTGAACTGCGGTTCTGCCTTTTCTCCAGCCAGCTGCTGCGTTGATATCTGCTCCGACACTGATCAACATTTGCATCATGTCCATATTTCCGTTGTCTGCAGCTGCCTGGATTGCTGTGCGCCCATCATACTTTCCAGGAGGGGCGTTGACATTAGCGTTGTGTGATAGCAACATTTTTGCCATTTCAATGTTCCCTATCCTGGCTGCTATTTGTAGAGGTGTATCGCCATAATTTGTGCCGACTCTGGAGTCCACGTATGCTCCAGCAGCAAGTAATTGCTGAACAAGGGCCATGTTATTGTTCATAGCAGCATATTGAATAGGATATGCAAGCGGAATCGCATTGTGGTGCTGTGTGCTCCACTCGGGGAACATTTCTTCAATGCCACGGAGCCCCAGATGCGGAGTAATAGGGAGGTAATTCACTAGTGCTCCACTCTGAATCAAAATTTGCACAATGTCTTCCCTGTTCCCGTGTGCTGCTAGCTGAATGGGCGTCATAAACGCTGCAGAGAAACGCAAAGATGCATGGTGGCTTCTTTGAATATTCGGTACTGATACTGCATTGACATTCGCGCCGGCTTCAAGAAGAATCCGGACAACAGCTTCATGGCCTGACGCAGCAGCAGCTTGCAGTGCAGTTCCAACTTCCGGAATAGCAAGATCCATCCGTGCATTAGTACTAAGGAGGAGTTCGACAGCTCTCACCTCCCCTTCGGCAGCGGCACTTACGAGTGGATATCCACTGGGTCTATTGTAAATGAACGAATCCGGGTCCGCACCACGTTCCAGAAGAAGTGAGAGAAGCTGGTTGTTTCTGTCCGACCACAAGGTGCCATTGTTTTGGTCCCTTTTCAGGACAGAAAATTGTAGTACAGCTGGCTTCACCCCACATTCACAAAGTAAGCTGACCATTTCTATGTCTCGACGCTGGACTGCAAGTGATAAAGGTGTCTCCCACTTATTCTTACAGTGTACGTCGACACCATGAGCAATAAGTTTGCGTACAAGCATTATCTCGCCTGCCCTTATAGCCGCAGGAAATATCCTGTTTGCTAATACATCCACTGTCCCTGTTGGTGGTAATTCAAGTATTTTCGCAATCACCCAAACGCAATTGTTCTGCACAATCCAAGTAAAAAGTTCATGGATGTCATGATTGGTCAGGATGTTATTTGTTATCAAGAATGTAAACGAGCAAAAGAAGCGGAAAAGAGCCGCATGATCTGTAGGAATTGAAAAACTGAGAGACAATGTATCAAGCCCCAGGTCTTGCTCATCCGTTGTGTATCGTTTAAAAAAGGATGGTAAGTCTAGGGTATGCGTCTCTGAGAATCTGGAAAGTAATGATAGCGCAGGTTGGGCACTGCTAGCGACAGCATCCGATGGACTGGTCATCAATCTTTGGTAGGTTCCCGGGGAAGCTGTAGATAACGCCATATCAGTCATTGACCCAGACGCGAAATCATTCAGAAAGGTCCAATCCCAAAGATCTGTGTTCAGTTGATCTGCTGGGCCCAGATTCGCCTGATCGAAGGTGTAGATAGCTGCGCTAGGTGGTGTGGGACTTCCAGAGGTTGTGAGGTGGGAATAGTTGAATGCATGAAATTCGCTGACATTTGGACCTCCTGTAACTAAATACTGACTTCGAATTGCTATCGGGTTCAGTTGTGATATCAAATGAGATTCGATTTCTCGTTTGAACAAATTCCAAGGGAGATTGTCAACGCGAACCGGGCTGATCAACGAGTCTCCAGGCGGAGTACAAATCATTACATCATCTGGCTCTGGAAGATCATAGCCTATAATTATGCATTATTCTGTCAGAATCACCATTGTCTAGTAATGATATTGAACTCCCACTGTTAAGAAGAATGGGCGAGGAAGAAACTCACATGTCTGCTTGAGGATATCTCTCTGGGTCACATTTCGCGAAATCTCCTTTTGAACCCTTCTATTCGAATAATACTTCCCATTGATAGACACATTACATTTTTTCCCTACCGACGAACGTTTCTTGATTTGCTGGTCGATGTAGTTCCATGTGCTTGACGCGTGGTTCTTTTTGATATTCTTCTTAACTCCCCACAATCTCAGTCTTTTGACATAATCGTTCTTGCTGTAAGATATCAGTTGGTAGAATAAATAAATAGCTAACGTGTGGCATTTACCTTGCGTGGAACCCGTGTTTTTCACTCATTTGTTGCATAACATCATCTAGAGTATGCTTCCGATATAGAAAGGTGATTTCGTTCTTGTATTGCGCCCATTGATTATCCCGCACACTTTGAGACATTGAGGAACACGAGTCTACCACGGCTGTCTCGAATATCCTCTGGAAGGTACAGTGGCCGGTGTTAGAAAACAGAACTGATAAAACTTTGCTTTGGTGCAAAATGGGAAGTTGACGGATTATCGACGATCATCAGGGGTAACTGGAGTAACATTGGACAGGCTGATATATAACAAGGCTATGACTATTATTCGGCAAGGCTGATCTGGTGCTTGGCTTCTGCCTATGACTTGTAGCTGAAGCTGGCCAAAGACACAGAGTCGGCGCAATCCTCCAATAAAATCCCACCTAGTGTGCAGGGGATATACACCGCCACTCGAACTTCTGACCAGAAGTTTGAATGGCTATAGAAACCTATTGGAAGGTGAACTAGGTACTTATTATAGTTGTCAATTGTTACGAATGCCATGTAGTATAGTAAATAATTCCAGACCCTGCAACCGCGGACACGATATAATACTTGAGGCAAGCTGATTGCTCGTGTGTAGTTTTAGGAGAATAGAACCTCAGCGCTTACGATCGCGCTTATTTGCCCGTATTTCCACATGACGTCAAAACCTATGCACGTTTTATATATAGTCAGAGAAGCCTCCACAAGGCACTTTCCTCTGATGCGCCAGTTCGGGAAACTTATTGGGTAGTTGCCCATGTCAAGTAGCATAAAAAGAAGGCGCTTGCTCGAAACCTCCAAGTGCCGCTCTGGTCAGAGGCAGTACTCTTGTTCCTGCCTAACTCCGTACATGCTTGTCGGCCCTGGTCATTTTCGGACTAAACGGTTTAGATGTCTTTCCTCCACATTGCTAGGCACTGGGTAGTGAACCAGTGACAATCATATCCATTGATTAACAGTCCACTTGTCCAGAGTAGCAAAACATATTTGAGGTGCGAATACACCAGGTAAGAGGACACTTGATTGGCTGACTTCAGAATTGATCTAAATCGCCATGTGGGGGGTGCGCCGCAAATGTGGCAGAAGAATGGAACCTCTGCCCCGTCGTTGAATTGCACTGTTGTTTTGTAAGTTTCATGTGGGACAATTATGGCAGCGCGAAGGGAGGAAGTAAATGGGTGGGGAGAAGCTGGAGTGGTCTGGCTTCAGGAAACTTATAGCTTGGCTATTCGGGCGTCAGTACGGCAGACTGTTGGGAGAAAACCGAAAGAACTGAAATTTCGTGTATGAGACATGCTTACCGCCTAAATCGCCGCCTAACAAGTAACTTAATATCCAAAATAGCGGTGAGTGTTTGATCCTACAAAGATATCTTTGTTCTGTTGTACGAGACTTGATCATGCCTGGTGGTCGTCCTTCTATTAATCTTGAGCCTTATAAGGATGAGATAACTGAGCTTTATTTAAACAATACTGTCCCCAACAGAATTGCAGAATATCTAGCTGATTCCTATGGCATCTCTGCCACTCCTCGTACGATCGAGTCACGCCTTCGGAGATGGGGTGTTAAGAAGTCAAATCGTACAGCCTCAACTGATCAGGTCCTTCATGCGCGAATAATGGTTCTTTTCTACCAGGTTGGTCTTGAAGAAAAGGAACTTCTTAAAGTCCTCCAACTTGAAGGCTTTAAGATTGAGGCCTCGACGTTAAAATATGTCCGGCACAAGCTAGGATTACTCCGTCGTACGACCAATTCTATGGCTAGTCAGGCTCAAGTAGAAGCCGTACTATCAAAGCTTCGTACAGAGCTTAAGAATGGCCAGATTGAAGGCTATGGAAAGACATTCCTTCATCAGCATTTTCGAAGTCAAGGTCTCTTCATGGCACGGCAAGTAGAAAGATCCATATATATATATATATACACTAATTAGCATAGGGATTGGCTGTACTTATTATATCAAGAGCTTGCACCTAATACTGTACGAAGATGTTTAAATAATCTTCAATGTCATCACAGTGCATATATTGTACCGGGCCCAGATTTTATCTGGTTAATAGATGGCTATCTCAAGCTGGTCTTGTACGGATTTGAGATCTATGCAGCTATTGATGCCTATTCTCATTATATTATTTGGATATATATGGGCACCAGTTCTTGTACAGCTGTTAGTATCCTTTGGCAGTTTCTGGATGTCCTCCAGGTAACAAAGTAACAGCCTTGTTTTGTATGATCAGACCAAGGAACAGAGACTATCCTTCTTGCAGAGGCTTAACATAAGCTACAGCAGTCTAAGAATCCAGAAATTCAGATTTCTGATTACTATATTTATGGCACAAGTACTGCTAATCAACAAATTAAAGCCTGGTGGCTTCAATTAAGCCGTGGTCTACTTTTCCGATGGAGGGTATAGTATATACTGCCCTTATAATCCCTTGTACAAGAAACTAATCTTGATTTAGAACTTCTTCCAAGCCCTTCAAGAAAAAGGAGCATTTCCTAAAGATAGCCTGGCTGATCAAATTACTTTATATGCAGTCTATATACCAGTTCTTCGACTTGAGATCAACTCCTTCATACGAACCTGGAATAACCACCTGATCTGAAGGCAGAAGAGCAGGCCAAATACTATCCCTGGCAAACCATTTATGAATTATAATTACCCTCCAGAGGGTACCTCTAATTATGGTCTTGAGTTTGATACAGACCTATTTTGTTTACTTCAGAATAATGTACAGGACTGGAGTAAGTTTAAAGTATCCTTATATATACCTTACTAATAATATAATAGATCCTGATGAGTACCTACCAGAAAGTACTTATAATTAGACCTTAGTCCAATTAAAAGAGCTTGGTTTTGATCCACATAATCTACCTAAGGATGCTGGTAATGATATCCTCACCCCATATTTGTGACGAGCTACGCCCGAAGTCTTGATTCGAGCATTGCCCGAATTGCGACGAGCCGGTCCACTAGGAACCAACTGCCGATTGAATCTTTGGTCCGGGATAAGTCATGTACAGGCCAGTTCTCGTATGATTGTTGCTGACTTCCGGAACGACGAATCAAGGTTGGCACCAATGTTGGTCCGTGATACATATAGGAAGCTCGACGGTCACTGTGTTTTAATTCTCTAGCAAATTCTTCTGGTCTAATACTACAACTTGTCAAGAAGCTTCAACTAGAGCATGAACAGCTCCCACAGCCGATTGGAATGGAAGACTATAAAGGAGAGAGCAGCAATAACAGCACTATTACCAGCATTGCTTGCTTATCTATTGATATTGACGGCCATTACCAGCCAGCTATATATGCTTATATTGCCCCACAGCTAGGCAACAGCGCAGACATGATCCTAGATACCCTGTAGATGCAGCATCAACAGGCCAATGTAAATACTAGTAGACCCTGCCTGCAGTTTGTTGATGGCCGCTGTATTAAGATAAATAAGAAACTATCCCTAGTAGCAATCTACCACGTGAATGCTGCTACTATCACAGCCTAGATAAGACAGCAAAGGAAGGGCCACTGCATATAAATATCTGCTGTGAGCCTGAAGGATATTAAAAAGATACTACAAAGTAAAGAGTATACCAACCCCCAAACAAAGCTACCCCTGTACTATTATAAATTCCTACATGTCTTTGACCACAGCAAGGCTGACCAGCTACCACTATACAGAGAAGGGGCAGATTATTAGATTGAACTTCTTACTGGCCTAGATAGAAAAGAACTTGAGGTTCCCTGGGGACCTTTGTACAGTATGTCCTGTAATAAACTACTAGTACTATAAAAAATTCTTACTAAGCTGCTAGACAAGAATTTTATCTATATTAGTTACTTATCTGTAGTAGCTCTGGTACTGCTTGTAAAGAAGCCAGGCAGAGGTTTACAGTTCTGTACTGATTACCATGCCTTAAATACTATTACCAAGAAGGATTATTACCCCCTCCCCCTGATTAACAAAACTCTGGAACATATCTCTAAAGCTAAATAGTTTACAAAACTTGATATTATTACTGCCTTCTACAAGATCTAGATCTATCCTGGAGATGAATGGAAGACAGCTTTCAGGACTTGTTTTAGGTTGTATAAATAATTAATTACTCCTTTTGGGCTAGCAAACGCCCCAAGTATATTCTAATATTATATTAACTAGACTTTATATAACTTTCTGGATGAATTTGCCTCTGTATATTTAGATAATATATTAATCTTTACCAACAGCTTACTAAAGGAGCACTGCAACTATATATAGCAAGTTCTTTAGAAACTGGGCAAAGCAGGACTGCAGCTTGATATTAATAAGTATAATTTTAAAGTTAAATTAACTAAGTACTTGGGATTTATTATCAATACAGAGAAGGGTATATAGATAGATCCTGAAAAGGTCCAAGCCATCCTTGAATAGCAAACTCTTATATTAGTTAAGGGAGTATACTTCTTCCTAGGATTTGTAAACTTTTACTGAAGATTTATACAAAACTTCTCAGACCTAATATACCTACTTACCAATCTGACACAGAAGGGCATTAAATTCCTATAGACTAAGGAGCATACCTCCCAGTTTAAACAGCTAAAACAGATATTCGCGACAGCTCTTATTCTTATATAATTTAACCCTGATCAAGAAATAGTCTTTAAAGCTGATACATCAAACTAGGCTACTGGAGGAGTATTATCATAGTATGATAATAATAGAGTACTATACCCCTGTACCTACTATTCAAAGAAGAATTCTCCTGCAGAATACAACTATGAAATCCATGACAAGGAATTGCTGGCAATTATCAATTGTCACGAGCTAGAGTCGTCAATACTAACAGGTAGTATTAGACCAGAAGAATTTGCTAGAGAATTAAAACACAGTGACCGTCGAGCTTCCTATATGTATCATGGACCAATATTGGTGCCAACCTTGATTCATTGTTCCGGAAGTCAGCAATAATTATACAAGAACTGGCCTGTACATAACTTATCCCAGACCAAAGATTTAATCAGCAGTTGGTTCCTAGTAGACCAGCTTGTTGCAATTCAGGCAATGCTCAAATCAAGACTTTGGGCATAGCTTGTTATATGAGCCTCCCCTTCCTCCGGCAGCCCTTCTGTTCAAGGCAGCCTGTAGGTGTAACTTCCCCTGCAGTAATATACTGTTCCTAGATATCTAGGGCTTTGGCTTCTTCAAAGTTTACTCACAGCTCCTATATTAATTCTCTGTAGCCAAGCTAATATACCAGGACCTTGCTGTGATATCCGCGTCTAAGTAGCCTTTTATACTTATCAACTATTTCTTCTACAGCCTATTCATGATTTCTGTCAACTAGAACTGCCAGGGGCTGGTAGTCAGTATAACTTTAGCTCGGGAAAGGGTCCTCGGATGCAGGTCAAAGTAAGGATGTATAGAAGATATTGTAAATCCCTGGGGGTATGTCTAATTAATAGGCATGGGAGCTTATAACTTCTATAATAGTAAATTTAGCATGTCAACTGTCAAGCTTCTTACTTGGGTAGTTTGTTTGTATATTCTGGAGGTCCAGCCAAACCTTCTGGTTGACTTTGTATTTTGGGGCAACATTGCGGTAATGGTTTGAGGTCCAGCCAAACCTTCTGGTTGACTTTGTATTTTGGGGCAACATTGCGGTAATGGTTTGAGTATTCTTCCTGACACTGCTGCGCAGCGGCAAGTTCTGAGATAGCTATATATAGAGTCTCCTTCAACTTCAGAGTAATATACTCTCCTTGTTCTTTAGGAGTACAGGCCAGATTATCCAAATATAGATGTCCTTCTAATTGTTTAATTTCTAGTAGTTCAATGTTGTATCTATGATCCAGGAAGAAGGGACTGACCCCAGTACTTGCAGCATCTCTTCTATTAATAGCTAGCTGGGCAAGTAGTAGATATTAGACCTAGTTATCTTGTATATAATTGCAGAAGTAGTAGAGATACTATTTAATAATAGCATTTATATGCTCTGTTTGGCTGTTAGTTTGTAGGTAGAAGGCTGTTAATAATTATTGTTTGATGCCTAATAAGTTACAGAAGTATTCCCAAACTCTACTAGTAAATTAAGTGCCCTGGTTAGACATAATAGTACTTAGGATTCTATAATAACTAATAAGATATATAATTAGTAGCTGGGCTATAGTTTCTGAATCTATTTTCTTGCAGGGTACAAGGATGATACCTTTGCTGAGCTGGTTTATAATTACTATAAGATCTTTATAACTGTTTAATGTTGGTAGTTTTGTTACAAAGTTGATGGCAATCTTGCACTATTTCTAGTCTGGTATAGGTAACAGCTTAAGCAAGCCCTGTTATTAGTCTCTCTATATAGTATTGGCTCTATATTTATTATAGTTAGTTATATACTATTATATATCTTTGCTTATCTCAGGCCAAAAAAAATTCTTTATAATCATAGTATACAGGCTGTTTCGCCCAGGGTGGCCAGTTAATCTAGATCTATATAATTCTTCTATAATTCAGATTCTTAAAGGTTTGCTTGCCAGGACCTAATATTAGGAATAGAAAAGGAGGTCACCTCCAGGTAATATTAAATATTTAGAGGATAAGATATATATCCCTAACCTGCTTGGGAAGCTCTGTCTATTCTTCTTAATAATCTTGGTAGCTTCCTGCAGGGCTTTGTTGTTCTCCTAGGCTATTTTCTATAATTTCTTAAGTAGTATATTCTCCTTGGCTTGGTTATTATGGTTAATAACATTGTAATAGAGTTTAGTAATAGTTTTGAGGTCAACTATATCTGCATGCTTTGATTAATTAATCAGATTTTTTAGTATTGCTCCAAGACTTGAGTCGTGCTTAGATAGATATTATTTTTTAATATTATCTAGTATTAGTAGCTGTTTTTCTTGTATTTTAAGTTGATCATCATCCACTCTGGCTGGTATATCTTGTTTGCGGCGTGATAATATATCTGGGCGAGCTGCTAGCTTGCCTGGTTGGTATTTAAGGTAGAAGTTGAAATAACTAAGTATATCTGCCCAGCGCATTTGCCGTTTATTAAGACATCTGATTGTGGCAAAGTACCGTAGGTTCTTATGATCTGTAACAATGGTAAAGTCCTTTAAGCTCATGAGCTCTGATTCCTAAGCTTTTAAGCCATTGATAATTGCCAGCAATTCCTTGTCATGGATTTCATAGTTACATTCTACAGGAGAATTCTTCTTTGAATAGTAGGCACAGGGGCATAGTACTCTATTATTATTATACTGTGATAATACTCCTCTAGTAGCCTAGTTAGATATATCAGCTTTAAAGACTGTTTCTTGATCAGGGTCAAATTATATAAGAATAGGAGCTGTTATAAATATCTGTTTTAGCTGTTTAAACTAGGAGGTATGCTTCTTAGTCTATAGGAATTTAATGCCCTTCTGTGTCAGATTGGTAAGTAGGTATATTAGGTCTAAGAAGTTTTGTATAAACCTTCAGTAGAAGTTTACAAATCCTAGGAAGGAGCATACTCCCTTAACTAATATAGGGGTTTACTATTCAAGGATGGCTTAAACCTTTTCAGGATCTATCTATATACCCTTCTCTGCATTGATAATAAATCCCAAGTACTTGGTTAATTTAACTTTAAAATTATACTTATTAATATCAAGCTGCAGTCCTGCTTTGCCTAGTTTCTAAAGAACTTGCTATATATAGTTGTGGTACTCTTTTAGTAAGCTGTTGGTAAAGATTAACATGTTATCCAAATATATAGAGGTAAATTTATCCAGAAAGTCATGTAAGGTCTAGTTGATATAATATTAGAATATACTTGGGGTGTTTGCTAGCCCAAAAGGAGTAACTAACTATTTATACAACCCAAAACAAGTCCTGAAAGCTGTCTTCTATTCATCTCTAGGATAGATCTAGATCTTGTAGAAGGCAGTAATAATATCAAGTTTTGTAAACTATTTAGCTTTAGAGATATATTCCAGAGTTTTGTTAATCAGGGGGAGGGGGTAACAATCCTTCTTAGTAATAATATTTAAGGCATAGTAATCAGTACAGAACCATAAACCTCTGCCTGGCTTCTTTACAAGTAATACTAGAGTTACTATAGATAAGTAACTAACACAGATAAAGTTCTTATCTAGCAGCTTAGTAAGAGTTTTTCATAGTATTAGTAGTTTATTACAGGACATACTGTACAAAGGTCCCCAGGGAACCTTGAGTTCTTTTCTATCTAGGCCTGTAAGGAGTTTAATCTAATAATCTGCCCCTTCTCTATGTGGTGGTAGCTGGTCAGCCTTGCTGCAGTTAAAGATATGTAGGAATTCATGATAGTGCAGGGGTAGCTTTGTTTGGGGGTTAGTATACTCTTTACTTTGTAATGCCTTTTTAATATCCTTCAGGCTCACAGCAGATATTTGTATGTAGTAGCCCTTCCTTTGCTGTCTTATCCAGGCTGCGATAGCAGCAGCATTCACGCGGTAGATTGCTACTAGGGATAGTTTCTTATTTATCTTAATACAGCAGCCATCAACAAACTGCAGGCAGGGTCTGCTAGTATTTATATTGGCCTGTTGATGCTGCATCTACAGGGTACCTAGGATCATGTCTGTACTGTTGCCTAGCTGTGGGGCAATATAAGTATATATAGCTGGCTAGTAATAGCTGTTGATATTAATAGATAAGCAAGCAATGCTGGTAATAGTGCTGTTATTGCTGCTCTCTCCTTTATAGTCTTCTATTCTAATTAGCTGTGGGAGCTGTTTATGCTCTAGTTGAAGCTTCTTGACAAGTTGTTCAGAGATTATTGCATAGGAGGTGCATCCAGTATTAATTAAGGCTCTGCAGACATGTCCTTTATTAATAATTAAGGGTACTGTAAATTCAGGTCCATCAAACCTAACTATCTTCCTGAAATTCTTGTATCCTTCAAGAATATTTTCTGTTTGGTAAATCTCCCTTATCTCCTTTGGGGCTTCTGGCTGCCAATTTGTTATTTATATTAACTATCCAACTTGCCCAGGTGAGAGTCTTTTCACTAGGCGTGATCTTTTCCCTCCTTGTTATCATGCACGTCATCATCTTCAAGCATGGGAGTATCTACCACAAGGGCTCGCACTTGGGTCTTAGGGACTCCCTGAGGATTCTGAGCTGGTGCATAAGGACAGGAACAGATAATATATCCGCTCATGCCACAACGGATGCAGAGGCTGTTTATAATGCGATGTTGAACTTCTTCTTGGCTAACATACTTTGCGCGGGGCTGTGCGGTGTTTTGTCCCTGACTTTGAGTTTGGGCACGAGCAATAATACTAGCTTGCCAGTCCATGGCATCCCCTGAAGATACAGGAGATTGGACAGGCTGCTAATAGGGAGCCTTCAGAAATTGTCCTGTAGGAGGCTGTATCCTGTTATGGAGGTTTTGATTCTGTTGATATACCTGGGAGCAGTGCTTAATCTGTTTAATTCTGTCACCTACTTGCTGTACTTGATAACAGTAATCCTCAAAGTATTCCTTCTTATCTATAGCTACCATCCCTGCCTTCATCTCATGGTTGAGGGCATTGTCAAGATAACCTTTTTTTATAGTATTGTCCCAGTTATGGCCACCACATTCCATTAATAGGCGGTTCAAGTCACTAAGCATATCTGTAATTAGTCAATTGCCTTGACGCAGTATATTAAGACCTTGTTGAGCTTTCTCAAAGTAATTTTTATCTAGAAAGCAAAGGTCCAGGTGTTTCATGAGGTCATCTAGTATATTATTAGTGACTTGGTCTTTGATTGCATAGTTAGTCATCCAAGGTAATACCATGGATGATGCAGTACCTTCCAACCATGAGAAGATATACCACGCCTTGGCATAGTTATCACCAATAGCTTCAGCATCGATATTAATCTTGGCAATCAAGGATGCACGGAAGGTATTATAGGTTTCCTTGCTTCGTCCGTCATATCGGGCCACGTCAGGTAGACTGGCCTTAGGCTTTCGAAATGGGGATTCAGTAGACAATAGAGGCATGGGGGTGGCATTTGATGGTTCTTGCAGGGGTGTACCTGAAGTCTGAGTAATTGCTTGCTCTAATTGCTGGCGTAGTAGCTTTATCTCTTCTTGATGTTGTTCACGTTGCTGTTGTAGTTGTTCCATCTGTTGTTGGTTTAGTGTCTCTGCTTGTTGTTGTAGTTGCTGTTGGATTTGTTGTTGCATGGCTTGCATGGCAGTTTGAAAGGCATTGGGGTCCATTTTATTCATTCATCTTATATTTCCGGTGAGTTCCTTCTGTCGATTCGTTTGTTTTGTTGCGTTTGAAAACCGTGGGGTCTGCTTGTATAGCGAGCAAATTCTTATGTCACGAGCTAGAGTTGTTGATACTAACAGGTAGTATTAGACCAGAAGAATTTGCTAGAGAATTAAAACACAGTGACCGTCGAGCTTCCTATATGTATCACGGACCAACATTGGTGCCAACCTTGATTCGTCGTTCCGGAAGTCAGCAACAATCATACGAGAACTGGCCTGTACATGACTTATCCCGGACCAAAGATTCAATCGGCAGTTGGTTCCTAGTGGACCGGCTCGTCGCAATTCGGGCAATGCTCGAATCAAGACTTCGGGCGTAGCTCGTCACATACAGCAAGCTTATTGAGGAGAAAGGGCGCCTAGGATACAACTATATCAACAAGCTAGATTTTTTGAAAGCTTATCTAGCAGCTCATCAGGAAGTCTTTATAGCAGAGAATATTCAAAGCAGATTCAAAGCAACTAGGATACTTTCTTCAACTCCCAAGGCAGTGCTTGAAAAATTAAATATTAACCTGGGTACTCCAACCCCCTCTCCAAGCCATGGGGGTGCTTCAATCCCTTCGTCACAGCTTGGTACGCCTTATACTGTGTGCCATGTGCATCGAAAAGGCTCTTCAGTTAAAAAGCTGCTTTGGAGAAGGTCTAAAAGTCCTCCAACTCCTACCAAAAAAGTCCTAGATGAGTTGGTGAAAGGGTGTGAGTTGGCAATCTATACCCAGCTTAGTAGCAAAGGAAAACTGTGATCTCCGCTCAGCTATAGAGAATGACAGGCAGAAAAAGGCTTGTTCTAAACGCCAGATATCCCCTACAGAAGGTCTTTCATTTCAGGAAGCCAGAGACCTGATTTCGTTGAGAAATAAGGAAATAGAGGCAAGATGGGGGGGTGCTGGCGGAGGTGTGCCTGAATCCGACGGCATCGACCCCATGTTGACAGCTTGGGAGTCACCTCTCGTCTAAGCAATCAAATTATTTGAGGAGCTTAACATAAATCATGCTGTCATGCGGTCGACTGGTGGCTCCGTAGCTATGCCTGCATAGCATACTTTCGAATTCATGCAAGCTTTAGATCAAGGCAACATAAATTCGTTAACTGGGGATTTACCCGAAGCCAAAATTGACATTAAAGTATCAGATATCTAGTGTCGACGTCTCTTAGGACGCAATTAAGAAACGACCTAAACTATCTAACGGCCTTGCTCTCCTGCGTCTGGCCACCAGACCGAGACCGGTCAGAGCTGAACGATGAATGCTGACGGCCGACAACTCTACCTTTACTGGGCCCTGAGCCATATCGAATGCCAGGGCTGCGTATCAATCCCGTTAGATGCATTCTTTCGGCTTTCGAGATATGCACCTAGGCTTGGAAGTGCAGAATTGATAGGGCTTGCATGTCCTTCCAATCCTGAACGACCAGAAGAGTCCCAAGGGAGAGTTGACGAGAAACTCAGGAAGGCCGGAAACAGAGCTTTGTGAACAAAACCACGAAATAATGTGGTTGAGCACTAGATCCCATACATGTATTCCGCATTCGGCATCGGCGGTGCACCCCACCCACACAACCTCTCCCCACCTGTCTGGTGACAGAAAAAAAGAAAAAAAAAAATGTTTCCGATGCGGGGAATCGAACCCCGAGCTGCCGTGTGAGAGACGGCGATGTTAACCATTACACCACATCGGATTGTTGTTGAAAAAGATAATTTAAGTAAAAATATATACCTGCTTTCATAATGATACGGAAATGTCATGTATATGCTGGCTTGCCACGTGACATCGTGGCACCTGTCCAGGATGCCCCCTGGGAGGCCGCAGATCACGTGGGCCCCGTGATCCGCCGAGCGACGTTAAATAATAAAACCAAACCAAACCAAACCACACTTATCGTCGTCCTTCATGCGGCTATATCTACTTTCCCAGAGGGTTAAAGGATGCGTTAACGAGGTATACCGGAAGGATGATTCAAATGAAGATGGGGTTTTGCACTCCTGTCGCTTGTAGGTAGGATCAGTAGGCGACTTGGATGATTCAATAACAGGAGTGTTACGCGGGCTTGTAGGCTTGGGCTCAACTGATGCCGTGGCAGGATCCTGGTATTCGATCGAGATAAGGGGTCTGCATGGCTTTACATTCCTTTGGTATGGTACACTATCTACATTTTGCCAAGCTCAATGTACAACGAACAAACGAAAGGTGTAAAGGAAGGTACATCAGAAAGGGTCAAATGAATGCACATGGGCAATATCAATGAGCGGAAGACTCAAAATCCATAAACGAAAGTCTAGACAAATAACCAAGCATGTTCCAGGCCCTACCACAGGCGCCAGCCACACCATTCACAGCAAATACCCGAGAACAGCAACGGCAAACCCACCAGCCCCAGCGCCCACACCGACATTCAAAGCGTTTGCACCGGAGGATTCCGTCTCTGTCGCAGAAGAGCCACTCCCCGTAGCCGTAGCAGTGACGGTGCCCGTGCCGTCCGTCCCTGCCTGGCTCATCATTGACGAACAACTTCCCGTAGCAGCCGTAGTCGCAGTCGTTGTGGCCGAGCCGTCAAAGTCGCAAGCCGAAGCCACACTGCCCTGCTCCGAGTAATACTTGTTCAGCGCCCAGTTGAGCTGCTGCTTCGGCTGGCACATTCCATAGGCGCCGTAGGACCCGGTCGTACCATTTGCGCTGACACCCGCGCACTCAGTTAGACCGCACACGATGGAGAAGAGGTCAGCATAGTCGTCAGAGTCGACGGAGGAATCAACAACGCAGGCGTTTGTCTTATCCATGCACGAGCAGAGATCAGTGTTCGGAGTCGGGGGTAAGGGCGTGGCCTTTGCCAGCCAGGAGTTGGACGTCACGGCGGGGCAGGATTGGAGAGCCGTGTTGGTGGGGGTGTAGGAGGCTTTGTTGGTACCGGAGGGGGAGACAGCGTTGATCTGGCTGGAGTAGTACTTGTAGTCAGCCATTGTGGAGACGCTGGTGCTGTCGACGACAGAGACGAGGCCTTTTCACGAGCTCGCTCGTTAGCATATTCCTTTATTTTCAGAGATGGGATATAGTGGAGTGGAACGCACCGTAGTCATTAGCCTCCTGGAAGTACATATAGACGATACCACCAGACCAAACACTATTCATCTTGTCACCGAAGAGCGCCTCAATCTCAGTGAACTTGCGCGGAGTAACTTCGTTGCAGCCGTATTCGGCGAAGAAGACGGGGACGGAGTAATTCGCAAACTCCTCGGTGCGGTCCTTATACCCGGATTCGGTATACGTCGAATCTCCACACCAGGAGTAGATATTGTATCCCCAGAAGTCGATACTGTCCTCCTCGGACTCACAGTTGAAGTAATCCGCCAGCTGCACACGGATACTCTTGTCGTCGTTGGTAGCATATCCAACACCAAGACCAGACCTGTAGTTCTGGGCTTTGATGTAAGCTTTCATGTCCCGGACAGCTGCTTTGACAAATGCGCTTGCGTCAGTCGTCTGCACGGTATTGGAGACCTCGTTGCCGGCAAAGAACCCGAGGGTGTTGCTGAACCCGGCCATGGCGTCAATGACGTTCGTGTACCGGGTGTACAGTGCAGTCTCCCAGCGGGGATCGTTGCGGTCGATGGACTCGGAGGGGTCAGAGAGGTCGGCTATAACATAGATGCCGGCATCGGCGAGCATGTTCATGCATGTCGTGTGGTTCTTTGTTGGGTCGATGGCGTAGACGCGGATCGTGTTGGTGTTGAGGTCCTGCAGGATGGGAATATCGCGCTTGCACGCTGTCTCGTCGGCGAGGGGGTCCTTGTAGCTGCTGTCGGAGCTAGAGGTGCTGTTGGCGGTGTAGTCCTCTTCTTCTGTTAGCAAATTCCTAGGTACTTGAGGATGAGCGTACGTTGGTAGGCAACTCCGCGGATGTAGCTGTGGTCGTTAGCGTGGACTTGGTTGTATGGATGGGAAAACATACAACTGGGTGTTGTTGCTAGAGAAAAAGAATTTCGAGCCCTAATTCGTCAGTCTCAGCCATTGGTACCAATAAACGATGGTACCTTGATAATGATAGGATCAACATCCGCCATCACCTGGCCCAAGAGGGCCGAGGCCGCGGCGGCAGCTAAAGCAAACTTCATGGTAACGAGCGACAGGTCTGTAGACGATTGACCAGAAGCAAACGGTGCAAGAATGGATATATAAAAGTGCCGCTGACGCGTCCCGCTGCAAGCGCAAATTGGCCCGAGTGGATCTGTTATTTCCGAGCTCTATTTCTAGAACTCAAGCAGGCATCATAGTAAACAATGTAAACAATCTATTGGACAGTTCCGACTAAGGCCAAGTATAAGGGAGCATTCTAGCGGCCAGCCAAAACTAAGAGCGCAGAATCAAACTTCAAACATCCCCACATCGGCTACAGGTCGAGGTCCATCATAGATCCATTGTTTAGTGTTGCACCCGCCGTGCTCTGATAGCGGCCTCGAAGCCGCGGATTGTGTCAAGGGGTCGCTCCAGACGTGGGCGAGTTGGGTTGGACCGGTCTGGGTCGGCTGCAGCTCAATGTTAATTTCGGAGGATGTCAGTATTCGATGTTGAACGTACTGATCACCTTGCCATGTCGATCAAGATGCTGCATCCCACTGAGCGAGACAGGAGCTTCACCAGGGGCTAGGACAGTTAGATGTATTCCTTATTTCAGGGGTGCCGCGTACCTAGCTCATCCGACTTGCCCGAAAGCGAGGTCTGCGAGGTCTTGGTCTTGTCGCTCTGGCTTGAGCTGGAGGATGCGAGAGAACGCGGCATGCTGTCAAACAGGGTCTGGCGTGTTGACCAGGCCTTCACCGCGGTGCATCATACTGGCGATATAAATGCTTTGAAGCTTCCTTCTGCTCGCGACAAAGCTCGAGTGTCTGCATTTGGAGGCCAATTCGTCAACTGACGCGGCCGGAATAGGATCGAGAGACACCGCAGCGTTCTGTTGGTTGGATTTTGCCAAGCTTCGACTAATGCAGCGAAGCGAGGCTTAGCCGTGGATCTACAGCCAATCACTGGGGATCGGCTGGATCGCAGCCACGCAAGCAATGACCAAGCCAGGAAAAAGAATGCACCGCATCAGGCAAGACTAGGCATCCATATTTAGCGTCCATCGTTGCATTGTTGATGCACGCGGATGAAATGCTGTACCAGGCGGAGACTTTGCCACATCGAATGCGTCGACCTCTTCGAATCGTGAATCTTGGGTGGAACCCAGCTACCCCTGACCTGGATGATGAATCCTATTTTACCACGACTCCACGGGCGTTCGTCGATAACCGGAATTAGAACTCAATCTCGGAGTAAACCAGTGTCGGTGCCAGACTCTTTGGGGAATTTTCACCGAATCGGCTGCTGTGCTTTTGGCAGTGGGGTTCATCCACACAATTCATGCTAGATTACCAATCCAATGGTCAACCGTCCCTCAAAACGCGTTTTATGGTACCTTCTGGACTGGAGATATATACCCGCGCATCCTGTTGCGATGCCTCGAGTTCCTCATAAATGCGACCGCCAAAACCTATCCCCTCGCCAATGGCAGCTTCAGCAGCTGCTTGAGCCATCTTCTAGCCATGTCGCAGACATGACCATCCCAAACCACTCATTCCCCGAGTTCTGACCTCTTCTCAACCCGACAGTTGTGGAGATGCCGCTGTAGGCTTCGCAGGGAGGCAGCCTTTCATATCGTTCCGGCTACGAGAAACGACTCCTCTTCACTGATATTCATCGGCCTGGCAGTTTCGACTACCAAGCGTGAGTTATGAGGACAGACTGCAATTATTCACTGATCTGCTTGAAGATCTGATCCGATTCAGAGTCCCAACCCGACAGGCGAATTCACAATGCCTTAGCGTCCTGTTCGCTGTGCAACGGCTATCGCTCCTAATCTCGCGAACCTCATGCCAATTCCTTGGTTCAATGCAACATTCCGGGTTGCGTGATATTCGCCCGGGGCTCAATTGATCAATCTCGTCGCTCTAGAACAGCTCGCGGCTCCCGCGAGCAGATCGAGCAGATCGAACAGATCCCGAGGCAGTAGAGTGTTTGACTTCGAATTGCAGAAACCCATCGTCATTGCCAGTATAATCCAACACCGATATCCTTATGCTGGTATAGTATCGAGGAGTTCATACGGTGCGGGACGTTTTCGAGATTCGGGCGTTAAGCTTCGGAAACCGGTCGTACGAGTGCGAGGACAAGGACGAGGACGAGAACGAGGACAGAGGCTCAGAAGAGGTAGGGTCGTTCCTGAGTTCCAGGGTTTGACAAAATATCCGCATGGCCATCGAACTTGAGCGCGCTCTTAACACCGGCAGCATTGATTCCTGCACAGCAAGATGCTGTGAAACAAATATAAATCACCACCACCCACAAGTGCCCTCAGCTCGGCCTGGGGGTAAGTTCAAGTAAGAAGGACAGAACCCAACGAGCGAAAGCTCGATTCCACGGCGACGCTGGAATCGCGAACCTCGCTGTCGAGTGTGCCCAAGCGTCGAATGGCAGAAACAGTATGTCATTGGATGATAGAGTGGTGGACAAGGTTTACTGGCGAAGAGAATAGTTTGGTCCGTCGAATGTCTGGTTGGCTTGGGAACACAGCACAGGTAACCTGGTCAATCCAAACGCATCGCATACGAGGTCACGTGTGCGATTGACCAGGTGCCGAGCGCCAAGCCCGAAATCGTCACTGGAACGGAAAATCGGCTTTTCGCCCCGAGCCATCCCCTGACCGAGAGTGGACGGGGGGTACAGCCCACGTAGTGGCATGATAATTATTCTGATAATTACTCTGCATAAGAGAAAGAATAAAATGTATTGGTTCTCAGTTGGGTTCAAGACATTATTGGCTACTGCAAGACTTAGACTTGTTAGAACACTCCCTGGTCAGACACACCAATATTCCTCACTACTTCGCACTAGTCGGTAGCTAGCCATCGAGCCCCGCCGCCACATGGGAGCCAGCATTAGTGAGTGGGCGAGGACGCTGGAGAACGCTGCGACTCACTCGATAACCAGCAAGTTTTTGCGACACGATTACACTCCGAATCGTTTTCTGGCGGCGGTTAGAAATCCCCAAAAAAGTCAGAATGCATTAGCGAGCGATCCGGCGCAAGAGATAGTGAGGGGCATTGGCCAGCGAATTGACTAAAGTACATTGCCTTTCATGCCTCGCTTCGTGGCAGAGCATCCCGAGTCAAGTACAATCCGGTCGGCTGGAAAAAGTACGGTCCAAACAGATTCAAACTTTACAACGTGTAAGTACGCATCGATCTGGACGCAGAGTCGTGTTCAACATGCGGGGTGATCGAGATTCAGCGTGGCAAACTCTGGAGTCTCGAGTCTGGTGAGCAAGTGATGTGTCAGTTCTGTCCCGCTCCCACAGCCATTCTTGCCGAGCCAGCGCTTGGTGCAACCGAGGGATCCGCGCTGGTTGGAGATTCGGAGGGACGGCTCCAATGGACAATGTAGATTAAAAAAGACTTGACACTCTTGGAGATGCGAAAGGAACTAAAGTACGGTGATATTGCTTTGGCAGAAGGAACCGTACCACGGTCGAGGATCTCAGGCGGGCCGAACGGCGACTCAGATCCGCTCTGCCAGTGACAGGTGGGTTCGTATCTTATTAGAATCCGATCTTCGCTCAATGCGTGCAGGCTGAAGAACCAGCCTACTTATAATTCGTACGGATACTGCAGAGCATAACCCTTTCTTTGAGACGGAAGTGCCGGAAACTGCAGGCTGCAGCAGAGCTGCTGCAGTACGCTCCCGTGCGAGGAACTCAACTCTTCAGCCACCCACTGTAAAGGATCGACGGACGGCACAGACAGAAGAAACTGCATTTTCCAGCCGTCTTGGAAGGACACTAGAGACTGAAACCCCAGCACAGTTAGCACAAAATAGCTTTGTGCTAGCTGGGCTGCTAGTGCGTAGCTCCCTTCCCTAACGGCCGTCCTGCATAGGCTGACTGGATTGCACTGACTTCTTAATTCTTAAGGCAAGCCTGCAGCCTCGGCCTTGCATTTTCTCGTTTTCTCCCGTTCTCTCGCCTCACCTCAGTTCCCGTTTCGGCTTAATTATCGCTCCCTCCACATTTCCTTAGTAGAGAGACCGGTTGTGATCGTCGTTTCTTCTGGTCTTCTGATTCTACTCTTTTGTCGGTCGCAATGGCGGACACGGAGCACGGCGAGTTCGTGCCCCAGCAGCTCATTGAGCCCGATGTTGGTCCCCTTTTCGAACTCTGTCTACAGGCATCGACATTTAACTCCTGAATCGCAGACCTTCGATGACCAGGATTCCACCTACCAGAGCTCGTAAGTCGACCGTCGGCCGTCGGCTGTCGACCACCCGCGCTGCCGACGTTCGCTAACTATCGCAGGCTGGGCGACGCCAGCTACACGACCAGCATCACGTCCAGTGCCATGAACTATACGTATGTCCTGCTCTCTATCCACTGATTTCCTTACTGACCCACCGAGATATGAGGTAAATTCGTTAATTCACCCCGTCCGGCAATAATTAACATCCCTAGAACGGTCGCCGATATCACTCGTACCACGAAGGAGAATATGTCTTGGTACGCATCGCATCGCATCGTCTCGTGGGGAAGTTCAACCTGTCTAATAACCAATTAGCCCAACGATGAGCAAGAGCAGGACCGTCTTGACCTGGTTAGTGCGGCTTCAACGGACGTCACTAGTTTTGGGGCGGCCAAAATTGACCACAACAGAGCCACCACATCTACCGTATGCTCCTAAAGGGCGAACTGCACCGGGCGCCCATCAAGAATCCAGCGCGGGTACTGGATATCGGAACAGGAACGGGGATCTGGGCGATTGATTTCGCAGAGTGAGCGACCAGAGGTTTCCATGCTGTACGATGATATGCGATGCTAACACTAAACCTAAGTGAACACCCTGAAACCGAGGTCATTGGTGAGCATTTTTCCCATACCGAATTGTCATCCATCTAATCGAACCCTCACCAGGAAACGACCTCAGTCCCATCCAACCCTCATGGTACATCCAACCCCCAACAACCCTCCACTCAGACTAAAAAGGAGAAACCAGGGTTCCCCCGAATTGCCGCTTCGAAGTAGACGACTTTGAACAAATCTGGTCCTACAGCCAACCCTTCGACTTCATCCATGGGCGCGAACTCGAGGGGGCCATCCGCGACCACGACCACGTCTTCAGTGAAGCCTTCAAATCGCTCAAACCCGGCGGCTGGTTCGAGATCTCCTCTTTCGACGTTAACTCCTACTCCGATGACGGCACGCATCTCCGCGCAAAGTGCATGCAGGAGGTCGTCAAGAACTTGCACCTTTCGTCCAAGAAATTCGGCAAGGACATGAACACCACACATACCTGGCGTGAGCGCCTCGAGAAGGCCGGGTTCATCAACGTCACCGAGGAGATGTATAAGCTGCCGCAGAGCCCGTGGGCGAAGGATCCGAAGATGAAAGAACTCGGCCGCTACCACCAGGTTAATATGTTTGAGGCGATCCCGCCGTATTGCTATGCGCTGTTCACAAGGGTGCTGGGTTGGCAGCGACCGGAAATTGAGGCGCTGGTTGCGGGAATCCGGCAGGAGTTGAAGGATATGTCGCTGCATCTTTACACGAAAGTACACGTTGTTTATGGGCAGAAGCCGGAGTAGGGCTGGCTTATTGTGGCTTCAGTCATCATATAGCGAACTATGATTTGAAAGCGATCCTTTACCGACCCAGACTACTTGGTAGTGAGGAGGGAGTAAAGTTATATATATATATGTAACTATTCTATCTATCTATCTAGTATTGTTAATGAGAGCGGGAGAAAAATGAAATTGATAAAAAAAGAATGACAAGGGTGGGATTCGAACCCACGCCAAATTAATGACGCGGAAACTTGATAGATCAAGATAGAGGTTCTAATTAGATACCTTAACCGCGCGCCTTAGACCGCTCGGCCACCTTGCCAGTTGATGAAGAGTGCTGCTCAATTTAGGCCTATGACCCAAGAATACAACCACGCAAGACATAAGAAATAGTTCCTCGTCAATACATACCAACCAGTTGACGAAGCTTCTTGAATACAGTATTTGTAAATACATGTCTACAGCCGATCATGATATTATTCGCAGATATCTGTTGCTATAGACTTACAAAAGCTTTCAATCTAGCTAACTACAAGTAACGCCTCCTCGAGTGACGGGTGGATTTCAACTTGAATGGTCACAGATGCTAGTTTATATAATGAGACTTTGCGACCTTGAACGGCTTCCAACATCAGGGCGAACCATGAATGGGAGCATTCCCTCACCACAAAGCTCAGACAAATTATATCAGCAGCATCTCCCGCTATTGACATAGAAGACCTTGATGACCACAATGGGGATGGTGGAGGCCTCGAGCTGTAGATGTTATGGAACTTCAAACCCCAATACTGTGGCCCCATCCGCGCACTTTGTTAGAGACCAAAGCAGATGTGATTTATAGGCGAGTTCCATGTTGTTCTGTTCTCAGACTCTCTGGCTTGTGATGATTTTCGTTTGTAGTTCTCTTATTATGGGCTCGACATGCCGGACTCCCCTGGGTATGATATACTAATCCGCAAACCACCATGAAGCTGTGCCTAGGCCTCTACCTGGCTGCTTCAAATTTTTAAACATACAAGCTGAAGCTCCCTTCCAGCTAGCTCAGACAGCTTCCGGCGATCAACCTTACTATTTCCGATCTACATGTAAACGCCAATTAGGTGCCTGTGCATCCGACATAGACAAACCAACTCACATTTGATATCGGAATAGCATCAATGAACGCAGCACCACCGATGAGCTGCATGCGCGGAGGGTATTCGGTTTCCATCCATGACATCAGCTCCTCTATTAATAGGCTCGAGCCGTCTGTCTTAACAATGTAGGCCCGAGGGGCAGGCTCCTCATCACCGGGCCTAGAAAACAATATAGTTGATAAGCCAGAGTGCCCTAAATCCGATAATCTCAGCATGATCAGCATCATGCATGCTGCAACCCGGGGCACGGAGAATCTCTACAACTTCGATCCCTCCAAGCGGCCTTTGTCATCTTCCACCTTGCTTCCGTCAGACATATCGCTAGCCTAAGATAAGGCTGCGTGAGCCCGATCCCAGCCAAGGGAACTCAACTCGTGTGCCAGGTCAGAGACATGTCGGTCGTCAGATCCCAGTACTTCGTCACTGTTCCTGCAACAGACCGCCTCTCATACATATTCGGTCCCCCTTACAAGAATGAAGGCGCCTGGCCATCATCCGAGCCCATTCTGCAGTTATCTGAAGAATCTTTGGGTGGGCGTGCGGATACTCTATCGACCAGATAAATCCCTCGTTAAGCGTCTCGGCAATGGCCTACATTATCTGAGAGCCCTTGGGGAACGAGTGATGGTCTATGACGAAGCCAACATTCATTTTGTTATAGCCGTGCTCGGGATTCTAGCAGCTGGGCCGGAAGTCAACATCCTGGATTCTGGTCCACCCTAGTATTTGGTCTCCAGGATACGGCAGCTTAAAGTGTGACATTGTGCCTTTAATCACCGGAACAAGCAGACCTTGAGGCCATGCTCGATGCTGCGGGGAGTCTTGGGGATTCTGCACGAGAGGCTTTCATTGTCAATGAATCTCTCGGTGGCAGTAAGACTCTGGAAGGCAAAGCTAGGCACTGGAGCTACCTTCTAAATACGCCCGGCGGTGGTTTATACGAATGGCTTAGACTTTCAAGGAACGGGGCAAAGAGCACAGCGGCTGTTCTTCTCTACACTTCGAGGTACGTTTACTGGTTCCTCTACTCCTGCACCATGCACTAATGCCTACCTACCCCCATCCCAATTACCCAGAACAACGGAAACACCCAAGATCGCATGCCAGGCGCACCACGGTCTTATCGGCAACGTCGCCCAAGCCCTAAACCACTAAACTCTCCGGTCTAGGTGCAAGGAGATTGTCTCGTTCAACCACAAATTCGCCGGTATGAGCTTCCTTCTCCTGGGCATCATGATCCCCCTTAGGGCGCGGTATAAGAGTATATTCCCTCTCGTCTTGATCTCATTACATTTGTGGCGATGTGGACCGATTCAAGCCGACTTTGGTGATGGCTGCTCCTTATTTGATGCGCGCAACATTGGCAAAGCCGGCGACGCCGGGAATTGGAATCATCAAGGGCATGTCCTCACCGGCGGCTCTTTCGTCTCTTGGAAGCTTGTGGACGAGTGGCAGCGGAGGTTTGGGTCGCAGGTGCAGAGTACGTATGGGATGACCGAGTAAGTATATCATTTTCGTTACAGGGTAGGTAGTTCGAGAATATAAACTCGCCAACAGAGCAGGCTTTTTTGCGATTCCTGATCCGAACGAACCCGTTCAAGATACTACGATGGGGATCCTCGTGCCCAACGTTGAAGCCAGGATCCTCGACGAGAGTAGCGACGTCTTATCTCTGAACGAGACGGGGGTGTATACTTGTACACCTTTTGTGATGAAGGGATACCTCGATGAGGCGACGCATACGGCTCAGACAGTGGGTGAGGATGGATAGATCAAGACAGGCGATATTGGATGGATTTATGACCGCAGGATGGTTTATGTTGTTGGACGGCGGAAAGTGAGCTGATTGCTGTGTTTTTTTGATAACTTGAGTCTAATAGCTTAGTTACCGGTAAAAGACGACTAGTCCTCACAGAACAACAGGGATAACAGCAACGTCACGGACGCCGGATGCCGGGAGACTGCGGTCTCGATCTCAGACCTTGTAACCCGGTCGCCCCTAATATTGAACAGATTCTGGGCTATCCTATATCAGCACGGCACGAGATGCACGAATCGCCATGTTCAAGCAGGCTGGTGGCTAGAATAGGGCAAATTCGAAGCACGATAACATAAATATCTAAAGAGTGCCTTGGTATACCCTCTCCATGTTCTCAGGCCAGTAGGTAATTTTAAAAAAAAAATATTTTATATGCAGACTAAAAACCACAAGCTTAGAAAATATTTGAAAAGGTGCAGATGAGAATGGAGCAAAAAGGAAAGCCGAACGGGGGGGTCGAACCCCCAACCTTGAGATTAAGAGTCTCACGCTCTGCCGATTGAGCTAGCCCGGCTACTTGTTGAAAAGGGTAACTTTAAATAAAAAAAAACAAAGCTACGAATTTGTGCCAGGGATGCGAAAAGTTTCTTAGCGCAACTTTGGATGAGCGGTAAGGAACCTGTGACAACCGTCTTCATTAGCTATTTCCAGAAGAATCCCCGGATGGCAACATCCCCGTGTTTTACGTTTAGCTCGCCGGTGATTTGTGGAGTAATGCCTAACTACCGGCTATGGACAAAATTGCAGGAGCATGGCGGCCGTCCTATACCCACACCACTCCGTCTCAAGGTGTACCCAGAGTCCAATAAGGGCAAGTCTGCCCGGGTTCGTGGCAATGATCGCCATTATGACGTGCCGGCCAAATGGCTGCCAAATGCGTGTTCCATAAGCACTATTTATATACCCACATGGCCAGTGCGTCTTATCCTTCGTTCGTCAATAGGCACAGCTACCCACAATGGTCTACATAGACACTACAAAAGTACCTGGAACAGCCAATAACAGAACAAAAGAAATCTTTTAACTATCGTGGTATCACATATCAAACAGACCTAAGCTAAACATGCTCCTTCACACTCGTTGACCTTAAATCTGTCGACGTTTGCGTAACCTCAATGATCTGGTGAATCCCCCCAAAACCAGATCCCATCCCATTTCGCTCTGCACTCGATCTCGTCGGCGTCCTATTCCCATTCCCCTTGCCATTCCGCTGATGCTCATTGGTCAAGCGCTCTTCACTACTATTTCCATCAGGCAGGACAGGCCAGCGATCCTCGGGATCGTGCTGTGTCTGCACAGTCGTAACCGTAAGGGCGAGTTTGTCGGGCCGTAATCGGTTGCTGTCGTCCATCGAGCCGAGCGGGTATGCTCGGTCTCGACCTGAGGCACCAGGGAGACGCGATCCGGAGCGACCCGGGAATGGGGAAGGTGTACCCAGTGGGTAAGAGGGATCGTTCGTAGAGCCCATCCAGTGACGCAGGAGCGGGCGAAGGGTTGCAAGCGAACCGGCGGTGATACCGAGGCCAATTTCGATGTTGGACCAGATTGCTATTTCGATTGTGGCGTCTGCAAAAGAAAAAAAAAAAAAAAGCAATGTTAGTTCGAAAAGGACGGCACAGAGATTGGCGTATAGACGTACAGAGGAAGTCAGGATCAGCGAAGGTCTTGACAAAGGGGATACGGACGATGACAGCGGAGGAGGCACTATCAGGGGAAATACTGTTAGCCAGGATCGCCTTTGAACAAGACCAGCAAACTTGGGAGGAACATACATGCAAGCCATACTCAGAATGCCCACAACAGCCAGCTTGGTCTTCTTGCGCATCTGCAGCTTGCTGACGAGGAAGATCGGCAGAGTTCCCACGGTGAAATCACACAGCGCCGCAAACGCACTATACACATAGGTCATGGCGATGACGATCTGGATATCGATGCAGTAGCCTTTGACGTTCGGATCAAATGCTGTCCGGGTCCAGAAATACTCGAGCGGCTTGCACTGCAGCAGCATGATGAACATGAAGACCAATCCCGTTAGCACGGTGAGGGCCATGACGATATAGAGAATCCAGATATGGATGCGCTTGATGGTGATGCGCATAAGGAAGATGCAGACGGAGATCTTGCACCCGACGGAGGAAAAGCAGTAAGCGATTTCGCAGAGCCACCAGTACTGTCCGTCCGAGTTAGTTTTGGGACTAGGGCAATGCCGGGTTGGCGGAGGTGAGGGAGTCTGGGACTCAGGATACTCACCCGCATGGCTGTCACGCGATTCTGCGGTTCTAAGGCAGCGAATCTGTGTCCTGTCCCGTATAGAGAGCCGCCAATCATGCACGCGCTAAACATAATATAAAAGGCCTGCAAGTGTTAGATTCCAGGATCAATGAATGCCAATTCGAGGTCGATAGTAGATACCATCGCAACAACCATCGCCCAATCGTCCCATCCAAAACCCTTGATCAACCAGCCCCGGACATAGCAACGTAAAGACACGGCGACAGTGGCAATGCTTAGGAAAGCGGCCGCAACCGACCTGACGGCTAGCTCGCGGACGTGGCCGTCCGAATCATCACTGTTGAGGCCCGAGGACATCCTGGCGGCAGGCTCGTCAGGCGGCGGCTCATAACATTGCTTGAAAGGTCGAGGCAGGCGGGAGGATGCCCATATAAGGGAATTTCAGATAGAGTTTTGACTACTGCGTCGACGTTCGACTAACTGCTCCGGGGCAAGCTGTCAAAATACAATCCGGGAGAGATCCGGATCCGCCGAAGAGATTGCAGCTGTCAGCGCGACTCCAAGGGGACGGTGAAGACAGAGCGCTAGTGTTGGAGAGCCACTTAGTGTGCGAAAACGACCAGGTAAAGGGCTAAAGCTGGAATGCTATACAGGCTCGGGGACCAGCCCAGCTGCTGATCACTTCCACAGCGCGACCATGACAGGGACGGGAAGACCGTGGAGTGAGTGGACTTTGCCACGGCAGACTCTGCATGCGCCGCTATTGGTCCGCTTGACAAATGCCCCAGATATTGTTGAATCTTCAGGCGTCTGGAATGCGTCTGTGGAACCGTTAGCGGGCAATTCGTCGTCTTATTATTCATCTCAGTCGTTATCTGACTGGCTGCTTGGCCGCCTCGGACATAAATTCTCCACTTGGTGGTGTTTGAATACAATCCCCGAAACCGGTAATAGCAGACTCTCTTTTGAGATCTCGGCTTTTCATATGACAGAGCCGTATGGGATAATCCGCCTACAATGACAGCTTGAGGCTCGCCCCTGAGTGAGCACTGACAGGGGGTTCGACCGGGGGATAATACTAATCCGTTGAACGGTGGCGGTTTGTCAAGAGCTCACTACACAAACTCTGGTTGCGTACACTGCCGACCCACACTTAGTTGACTCAGCAGCCGTGACTCAGAGCTAGGAACTTGAAGCAAAAGTCTGTATCTGCTGAGTTTGAATCGCGTAGGACATATCTGCACGAGTCAGACACTGGACTTGGAAAGGGGGAAAGGGGGGAGAACCGTGTGTCTTGGGATGAGGACTAAGGGCTTTTACCGGATGGGATGGGAGTCAGATGGGTGATGGAGTGATGTTTCCTGACAAGAGAGTGGAACCACGCCCTCGGGATATGCTATCCCTGTTGACAGTTCTCCGAAGAAGGAATAGTGTGACGCTGAAGGATCAGAATCATCCTGGAGGATGAGTAGGGTTTGCGTTAGGTGCTGACAGGCACGCGGTATTGAGTAACGACCCTCTGCCCAGAAATCCAACAACAGCCCTACAAGGACAAAAAAGGGCGAAAAAGCTACATCTGGGATTTGCTTATTGTCCGACCTACTACTGCAGCTTTTTATGAGGAATCTCGATATTCTTGCATGCCAAGCTGCGAGTCATTAGAATACGATCTCTCCTATCTTTCTCTTCACTTTTTCCTTTTTGTCTCCAAATTCGAGAGGAGTTTTCCCACTCTAATGGACCCTGCTAAACCTTAATTGAGGCTTTCTCGACCAATTGCCGGTTTGTTTCGTAATCTAGTTTACATTTCTACTGGCAATGAATGAGTATAGTGCCCTTAGGTCTACAGACCGCACTCGTCATCAAGCGAACCAGACCGATTCATCCAGACGGACAGGCTATGAGACGAGGGTATCGGGCTTACCTACCTGGCTTTGGGGAGAGGATAGGCGTCAAACTGCCATGTATACTCTTTTCAGTGCAGCTCCAACCAAGTTATCAGGCAGAGACTCGACTCTCGAACCATAATGGCTGTCCTGTTCTTCGGGGGTTGCCGCTCGGTCCAGCGGGACGGTGATTGTCTAGAGGGTTGCCGAGATCACTCACCGTTTTCACTAGCCCGGGCTCTTTTACACCAGTATTGGTCTACACGCTGTGGAAATGACATTTCTGGTGTTAATCGAAGCCATTAACGACCCAAGCTAGTTACCAGAAATTGATCATATGAACGATATTCCGATCGACACTTAGCTTGTCCTATTTACGATCTAAGCCTCTGATATTTTCGGCTCAAGATCTCGAGAACCAGGAAATAAAAATAAAATAGAAAATAAAAATAACGAAGTGATGATCAACCTTGCTTAACCCGAACAATACCCGAGTCCTACTGCGACCAATATACCCCTAATGAGTCCCTGAAGACGCCCTATTTGCGTTAGGCATTGGAAAGTCGGGTGTATTAATAACTTTTTACGGATACTCCGCTACAGGAGATTATATAGACAAGCATCCCATGTTCACAGCATATCCGAGAGACACCGAGACCGGGACGGCTTGTAGTTACGATCCGGACACGCTTACTGCTGTCGACCGCGTTGTCATTTACCGTGGAAGCATGATGGGCCCTTTATTTCTCGGCCTCTACCAAACGGTCAATCTTCCGCCTTGGGATAGTAAAGCTCGTCGGCTGAGATACCTTTTTAAAACCTGAAAGCAGTTGCCTTCGTGACCTTCTTTCCAATAGAAGAGCTTGACAGTCGGGGAAACTGTAAGGCTTTAGATTGATGGATTAGTTGACGATCATAGAATTGAGGTGGTAACTAGGTAGGGCTGGACGGGAGAGCAGTGATTTGGTCAGGCAACAAGGATGACCGTTGGGCAAAAGTACGTAAATACAATTAGCCCACAGCTCTGCCCGTCCGGACTAACTTCGAGACGTTTTTTCTCCCACCAGTAGATCATCCTTTACGTAACTTGGGCTACTGTTCCGTCTCTCCATGGGAGCCCCCTAGAGCTTCATTATCCCAGTAGACTGCTTCTGGTCCTGTCAACGACGGATAGAGTCCCCACTGCAGTCAGTGACATACGGCTGGTGCGAGGCGTCACTGAGCAACCGTAACCTGACTGACTGCCTTGGAATGCTAATGACAGCTTCCGCGACAGAAGGGATCATTCGACATCAGGATCTCAGCCGCGCCTATAGATGGTCGGCGCAATGGACTGATATGGTTACTTGTTTACCGACATTTGCCATTATGAACGCTCAAGCCCGCGGAGTACCAAGCGCTGGGCAGACTCATGGAATATCCTTTCTTTTGTGTTCTATTCTCGCTTTACCCAAGAGACTGTTGTTATCTGGATTACCGGATGTTTTCTTCTTTATTGGGCAGAACAATGTGGATAAAGGGATATAACTTGATGTTTTGTTACTCCTGACTATGAATGCCGGCTGCGTATGTCTCCTGAGCCTGCAGAGTAGTAATCTTGATTTCAGGTATACAAATCCGTTGAGGAAGGCTAAGACGTAGATCCGGGTACGATTATACAGGATTGGAAGTGTCGTGCACTGCAAAGCTGGTAATCTAGACTGTGATCTAAAATTTGACCGTAATAGACGCCTTATCGTTTGCGGGACCGACTCTAGGAAACTGGTTATAAACAGCGCTATCAGAGATGATGAGTGCGTAAAGCCGGCCCTATACAAGGGTTTCCGAAAAATAAATGTTACTTATGATGATGGATTGTCGTTATATGATAGCCAAGCCAGTATTGGCACTACGACTACTTTTACCGCCAGTTTCTATTTGAACCCAGCCGTGGCCCTGCAGCCCTGATTGTCACTTCGAAAGTACGAGGGGATTCGATGTCGGCAGCATCTAAGCTTACACGCGCAAACAATCCCGCACGGAGTCCTTCTTATTTGTACTAGGTCAACAAATATCACGACGGATGCTTACAAGCAGAGACGGATGGTGAGCCAAATAATCTTCTACATAGGGTTTTCTTTATCGACAACCATGCTCGGCATCGCGCCATTCTTGGCCTCACCTAAAGCGCAGATCATCACTCTGATTAGCCAGGTCATACGAGAATGTATACTGGAGCTTAAAGTCGTATAGCAGTAGGGTTGAAACCTGGCAGCCATCACCTGTTTTTAGCATTTTTGCAGCAAAGTATCGTACATAAATGTACCTCCACGTGACGTGAACTTGGGACGAGAACCCCGCCCACTCTGTTGGTGTCTCTCCATCTACATCACCTCGAGACAGCTCTCCATCCTCTACTCTCTATTCTAGAGGTATCTACGCCAGGACTCTCCATGCCCTAGTTCTCCAAGACTACTCACACCAGAATTCCTCTTCTCCCCACATTCCGCCCGCAGCTGTTCTCCAATTTGAGGCACAGACCAGCCTCCGCACGACCCAGCCCACCATGGCCACTCCCCCCGCCTCAATAACGTTCTACGACATTGCTATGCGCACTCCATCGCTATCCTGCTCTCCGAACCCCTCAAAGACCCGGCTCGCCCTGAACTTCGCGTCCGTCCCCTACAAAACCACCTTTGTTCCGCTCCCCTCCATCCCCTCCGTCCGCCAATCTCTCGGCGTCCCCGCCGGCCGTCAGTTTGCCGACGGAAGCGACTTCTACACCCTCCCTGTGATTGTGGACGAAGCGACGGGTTCAAAAATTGGGGACTCGTTCGATATCGCAATTTACCTGCATGAGAGGTACGCGGATGCGAATGGGGGCAAGGGAGAGTTGTTCCCGGTTCTGAAGAATGGGGAGAAATTGGATTTTAGAACTCCCAATACGGCGATGCTTGTTCCCTTATCTGCTATGAGCGAGGCTGCGAGACAGGACAAGTATTTGGAGTATGCGACCTTCAATACCCACGTCGATGCGGCGTTCACCTTGCATGTCCTGTTAGCGGTCCACGGCTTCCCCTTCCCGCCCGATACGGCGGAAGCTACCAGAGCCGAGTTCTGTAAGCGTGCTGGTGTGCCGTCGTGGGATGCGTTCACTGTCTCTGGTGAAGCGCGCGAGAAGCTCAAGGAGTCGCTCAAGGAGACGTTAGCAGAGTTGGCGAAGTTATTTGTCCGAAATGAGAATGGGCCATTTATCTTGGGGGAGAAGCCCTGCTATGCGGATTTTATCGTCGGTGGGTGGTTGAGAATGTTAAGTATATGTTTGCCTGCGGGTGAGTGGGAGGAGGTTCGAGGGTGGCATGGGGGTGTTTTTGGGAGAGTGTTTGATGCATTGTCGGTGTATATGGAGGTTAAAGAATAAGCATAATAACGTAATCCACAAGCGAGTGACGCACCTCCGCATTCCATATAAAATGGCGCCTTTGTATACCCTGATATCTCAACAACAAGTAGATTGTAAGTAATACTATAGAACTGAGGTAAATTATATTCTTTTACAATAATATTTATCTCATTTTTAAGGTCTATAACCTTCGGTTTTTCTCTCAGAATAGTATAATATCTAAAAACCAGAAATATAGCTGTAATTTATATTACTCAAAGAAATACTTATTATAGCAGGATAAAATTTCTAATACCTAAGTAAAGGCTACCTAAATAGACTTAATATATACTTATACATCTCTAAACTAACTTCTTGTAGAGATATCAGAGTAAAAAAAGGCGCCACGTTATATGGAATACGGAGGTGCGTCGCTCGCTTGTGGATTACATTACCCATATTTAGCTCGAAGGCCTTTAGCGGAGTGGCGTCAATGAATGGTAGCTGCAATCTATTACTTAATCCTGGTATTTGAAATCTCGACCAGTGGCATGACAAATATGCCTGCATACAAAACTGAAGATTTAAATATAGAAACCTAAACGCCATGAACAAAAATATTCGGCAACGAAAAAATGCTATGGTGGTCACTGATTGAAATTCGGGCAGCGCTTTGTTGAGGACAAAGATGTGAACTCTACTCTGATTGTTCTATAGCGGTTTGTACAGTTAGCTAATACAATGTCTTTCACAAGGACGCTAGAGCACATATTCCTCATGTTTCTGGGTTGGCAGATCTACCCAAACCAGCAGACTCGTTAATCATTGTGCCTGGTAGCAGTATTAAAAATTCACGCGTGCTGTAAGTACTCAGCTAACTGGCCTTCACAAATCACAAGTGCCACACTGCCGGATACCAGGATCTAGTCCTTTCCCTTGCTGAAGACGGGCCTTTACAAGTTCCTCAATCGCAATCGCCTTCAGTTCCGATAGCGCGCACGCTTCATACGTATTGAATTTTGTCTTTCAGTCGTTATAGAGGGGTGTTTGTGGCCAGCGGGTGGCCAGCAGTATCTACAATACCGACTTTCTGCGCTGGAAAAAAGCCACCTGGAACGAGCTCTACATAAGTCCCAAAATACTGATAACCATCGTTACCAAAAGGAAAATATTTTTCGATTTACACATAATGAGTGAGTGTTATTGTTGCAGTTGATCTTTCTTTTTATTCTCTGTTTAGTGTAATGGTGTAATATGAGAATAGCAGGCAGGGAGAATGAACTCTGAGAATGAGCTCTGAGAATGAGCTCTGAGAATGAGCTCTGCAATGAGTTAAAAGAGACCTTGAGTTTTTCTTGTATTAGAGCCTAGATTTCTACAATGTGTTTTTGAGAATCTCGTTCTACATTCGGTTAGATGGCATGCATCTCATTTTCACATAAGTGTTATATCGTTGCGCAGCTTCACTAGCTGAGACATTATCGTCTAAGCCTACACTTTGTACTGTATTACCAAGTCTAGGTCTCTGAGGCGCTCTTTTCTAGCCCCAAAATTATATGAATGCAATTTGACCCTCTTACCAAGCAATCTTTGCAGCAATTCCATCCGGCCACCGGCGAACAGAGTACTTTTTCGCCTCATCAAGGAAAAGAAGACCGAGACCGAAGGCAATAGGAAGGAAGAAGTTTTCGACTGGCACCGCTGTCGTGTCGATTGAACGGTGTAGCTCGGGGATATAACAGACTGTGAGGTACGTTAGTTCATGTCCATCATAATAGCTTCAGTACACCATCGGCTTCACGGTGTCATTGAGCTGGTTTACTATACGGGATTCTCTAGCGAAAAGCGCCAGTAAAAACAAAGAACTTACATATAAAAGTGGCACCCAACGCAAATAGCATAGCCGGGAAAAGAAGCAGATTCTGCGTCTCCTTATTGAAGATTGGCGGCTGCTGGAAGATGCTCAACCGACGAGTTCTCACGGCCAGGAGGTTGAAGAATTGCATGAAAACCAGGTTGATAAAGTAAATCGATGAAGCTTCATTTGCGACTTGCACGACAAAGTCAGGATCGTATTGCCTGGGCCAAGAACCATATTTAAGGGCCATCGCGCTGAAGGAGACGCCCCTTCTCTATAATGGCCAATCGTAATTGCTATCAGTTTCCAGCTGATTTATTGTAGTTAGAAGTGGTAACAGGAAACTAACCTCCATATGCCAGAATACTACAACGTATGAAAGAGAACACTCGTACAGACCGATGAAGAGGTATGCATGGCCGAGGAGCTTGGTGTCGACGAGGTGGTCCTTCTTCGGGTTTCTTGGTGGACGAAGAAGAAGGTCTGATTCCGGCTTCTCAAAAGAGAGAGCTATCGCTCCGGCGCAGTCAGTTAAACAACTGTTTGAGTCAGTGGACTGGGATTGTCATATTCAAGCATCAAATATACCAGATGATGATCATGAGGAAGGAGGAGAGGATCTGCGGTACACCGAGAATAACATTGGTCATCACCGGCCCTAATATGTCAGTTCAGCGTCATTTGTCTTGGTCAGGATAGACTAACAAAGCTCACTGAAACTACCTGCTGGCAATAGGTAAATGACCGTTTTCTTCAGGTTGTCTGGAATGACAATCAATCAGTATGAAGACTCTGTCAGGATACTAGAAAGATTACCGTAGACGAGTCTTCCATATTTTACAGCCTCGACAATGGCGGCGAAGGAGTCGAGAAGAACAATATCGGCGGCCTCAATGGCAATATCAGAGCCACTCCCGAGAGCAACTCCTACGTCCGCTGCTTTCAGAGAAGGGGCATCATTGACGCCATCCCCCGTCATTGCAACAATGTTGTTTCTAGCCTGGAACTCTTTTACAATGCGAAGCTTCTGTTCAGGGGTCGTTCGGGCAAAGACAGTTTCGTCATAAGTGCACAGCTTATCCCAGTCCTCGTTTGAGAGATTAGCCAACTCTGGCCCGCTCACCACAATGGCGTCGGATGAGCGTACAGCGGCCGAATTATAGTGACCCAGCGACTTGATGTCATGGATCAACTCGGGAGGTGTTCTGATGATACCGCACTGCACTGCGATTGCCTGAGCAGTGAGCTTGTAGTCTCCGGTTACCTAAGAGGATTAGCCAGTATCTACAGCCTATTTGCTATCACCAGTATACCATCATAATGCGAATTTTCGCCTTGCGTAGTGTGTCGACCACGGTAGTGATTTTGTCTCGCTGTAAGGGATTAGCAGTTACTCATTGACTAGATTTTAAATCAATACCGTACCGGAGGGTCGACGAGAGCGACAAGCCCGACAAAGGTAAGACTGTCTGTGGTCGACTGAAGAACGACTCTCTCATCCAAAGCCTGATTAGTCCAGGCACTCGGAACTGATTTCTGAGCTAGGAGAATGACACGCTTGCCCTGAGCTGACCAACGATCCTTGATATTTTCGATTGTGCCGCGGTCACTTAGGGATAGCATTACTGACTGCCCAGTTCTGTTAACTGCGTGTGTACATCTCGAAAGAAGCATATCTGGAGCACCCTTGATGAAAATGTATCTAGTATCATACTCAGCTCCAAGTCATCGCAACGGTCGGCAAGTATCACGTACCCCGCTTCCTGTTGGTTGGTAGATGTGAAAACACAGGCCATGTACTTGTTCTTGCTGTTGAAAGGTATCTCAAACAACTTCTTCCACTGAGATTGAAGCTCTTGGACGGGCCTGAGAGTCTGAGCAAGCCGGAGAATGGCCTGATCAGTAGGATCGCCGAAGATCTTAACAGCGTGTATAGGGCGGTCAAGTGTTGTAGTGTCGAATACGGCGGCATTGCAAAGGCCCCCAACTGTGCGGATGAGACTGATGGACTTGTTTGGTAGCTCGCCAGGGTTCCTTCCGTGTATCATGCGCTCTCTTGCCTGCTCGGAGGGATATTCTTCGGCACCAGAGAAACAGTCGGTGACACACATCTCGTTCTTGAAAGCGTGAGTACCGTATTGGACGATAGATGCAAATAGACGCTTACCTTGGTGAGTGTACCTGTCTTGTCAGAACAGATCACCGACACAGCTCCAAGAGTCTCAACGGTGGCCAGAGACTTGCAGAGAATCTTGTTCTTCTTCATAATACCAGCAGCGATTGTAAGGCCCATGGAAATGGCAATAGGAAGACCCTCGGGAATAAAGGCAATTCCAACACTGACACAGCTGACGATAAGCGTTGGAACGTTGATGAAATCGGGGTGGTTTTTGTGCAGGTAAGCAGCCCTAGGAGGGCGACATTTAGTATCCTCATGTTACCAATGGAGTAGACCTTTGCATACCAGACAATTACGATAATGAGCACAAAGGCAACAACAAAGCCAATGATGATCAGAACGAACCGTAAAATTTCCTTTTGCATGGGGGTCATCTCGGTTCGTCGTCCATTTGATAAACCTGCGATTCTTCCAAAGACCGTCTGATCTCCAGTCCCCACAACAAGCCCCAGAGCAGCACCAGAGACACAGTAGGTACCCTGCAGACCAATGTTATTTGTCTCAAAGAAGTTGTTGTTCGTAGAATCTACGGTTCCAGGCACCGGTTCAGACTCGCCTGTGAACGTTTAGCAAAGAGTATGACAGGGAGCAAGGCTTATTACCAGTCAGTATAGATCGATCAAACTTGGCATCAGCAGAGACTTGAATAAAACGCACGTCAGCAGGTAGCTTGTTTCCCTGTTTGACTTGGATAATGTCGCCCGGGACAAGGTCGGCCGCACTCAGTGAATTCGGATTCCCGCTGCGAATTGCGATACATTGGTCTGGTAGCATGGTTGTAATAGACGCCATAACCTGAGAAGACGACCAATCTTGCCAGCCATTGAAAGCAGCCTGGATAACCCACACAGCTATGAGAACGATAGCCAAAGCAAGATTGGCTCTTGCAGGAGGGTCTCCAAGAGGCTTCCACGCGACAAAGACCAGCACACCACCTCCAAGAAGGATGCTGCCGAATCCCCCGAAAACGTAACCCATAATTGCTTGGAATAGTCTTGAATGCGGAGGAGATGGCTGGTTTTTACCGTATTTTGAGATGAGATGGGGAATTTGTTCGTTTTGAAGGCCTTTTGCGGATGTTGAGAATCGATGTTGCAAGTCGTCAACCGAAAGTAAATGGTGATCGAGTTCAGCGAGGCCTGTATTCACAGTGAGAAATAAGGAAACAACAGAACAATAAATCCGACCTTTGACCTGTTCTTGTTCCCGCCTGTTGAACTCCTTGGAGTGCTTTTCGACTGCATCTTCAGCTTCTATGGAACTAGAGTGAACGTTCCATCATTAGCAAGAAACCCTGTTTCATTTGGCCTGGGAATAACTACAGCGTCTTGTATGTGATAGGAAGCACATTCTCCGGCACGACTACTCGTCCACGCCCGCTGTGGACAGACAAGCTCAAGTCTCGACGAGGGAGGGGTCGCATTTCATTACGATGGATGGCCTCTTCCTCGATTCGGATCCGACCTTTGCGATCATCGTGCTCCATTTTAGACAATGGCTCGAGTTATAAGCCTCTCAGATGGATTAGGATTGAAAGATGAGAAGGGAAAGACTTTTTTTTTTTTCGCGGGTAACCTCAGACTTTTATAGGAAGAAGAAACATTCAGCTTTCCTTGCATGCTGAATGCCGCGTGGAGCTCTGACAGTCTTGATCGCATTAGTCTCCGACACTATATGAGTACATGCTGACGGTCGTATAATCGAGGAGGAAGACAACAGTTGGTTTGAAAAGGATGCGGTTGCTGCCAGTGGTTGGGAAAATGCCTCGTGCTTTAGCAGGCTCCAGGAGCTTCCACGCTTGCGGCGCGCGGTTTTCCTCGTCCAACCAGCAAACTGCGAGCTTACCTTCAGCCACTATCTCTGAGTTATGATCCTATGTAGTATCTATGTGGCTGTGACATTTGAGTCCAAGTAGCTAAGAAAATGCCTCAGTGATCTCCCTTTACCTCAGTTAATTAGTCTGTGCCAGGTATTTCTCTGAGCTTGTGCTGCGATACCTAAATGACGGCGCCGTTTACAGCCCTCTTTGGGTAAATGAACGCAGGCCCTACCACTGATCTTTAGGTGTTGCTGTCTTGGATCTGACGAGACCACGAAAGCGAGAAAGAAATCCATGTACGCTTCCTGCGGCTTGTACTGCTGTACTGGTGAGCCGCGTACTCAGGGTATACCCTGAGAATTTCTGACGCCCAAGGTATGATAAAAAGTATCTTCAACAATAAAACATTGTTTGAATCCTCGGGACTAGAGCCAAAGGATGCCTTAAGCAGCTTTTCTTCTTTAGAGCACACCGTCAAGAACCATGGCTATGCAAGACATCCTCGGCAAGAGAAACGCTCCCAGAATAGGGAAAGGCAACAATAAACTGCCAGGCGAAGAAAGAAAGAAAATGGGGAAGATCTTGGATAATTGCAAGATTTAATCAGAGGAAGTCATAGTGACTGGAGAAGACAGAACACCGATAGAAAAATGAGACTTCCCTATGTTTTCGGTGAGCACTAGGCTTGAAATAGAATGTCTAGAGCAGTCCACACCGTGATAGAGCTATCTTCTTATTATTAGCAGTTATGTATCGAAATAATCAGGGAGCCGCCATGCTAACAATGGTTATACGATCTCATGGCAAGTCATAGCAGCAAGTCAAAGAAGTCTGCATGTCTGGATAAAATGTTCTTTCGTCTTCTGACATTGACAACTTGGTCCATACCCTAACGGAAAATTCATGCTAAGCCTGATTTGGCTAGTGACTGGAGAAGGGGGATTTTGCTAAAAGAAATGGGTTTGTATGTATCGAATCTGGAACTGTACCGTGCTGTCAACCGGCAAAACGCTCCTCCTTACTAATCAATATCCAGCACCTTTCTCGCCTGATCGTATGATACGATTACACCGCCATAAACGGATTACGGCTATCCATATGGGCTGAGTTACCTTCAGACACCGAGATTCTTGCCTTCTGAAGCTCTCTAAATGCTATAAATTGTCTATACAGATCGTAGTTAGGAGATCAAGACCTTCAATATAATCATTTGTTGCACATACTAGTCACATGACCATATTCAACGCTAGCAACTACCTCGAGAGCTGACACGTGCTTAATCAGATGCCACGTGACGCACGTTTTTGACAACTACCGCAAGTAGAGAAAATGAAGCTTTTGAAACACATACAGATAATATTATACTAAGATATTATATCAGATAACACTAGACATCATGATGAAGCTATACAGGTCTTTCAAGAGTCGCGAAAGCAGTGTGGGAGCCGGATCTGCTGTCCTCGGCAATTGATAGTGGTAGAGGTCCCTGGGATAGCTTCAGGTGCTGGGCATGATAGTTTCTGCTTCTCTGGAGCCTTTGGAGTTGCCAGAAGCTTAGACTTGCTCTGTTTAGCAGTTCTAATATCATTTTAAAGCTGTATCTCAGCGTCCTTGGCTATACGAGCCTCCTCTTTCTGTTGCTCCTTTTCAAGCTTCTTCTTCTCTGCTTCCTGTAATCAAATTTGCCGTTCTAGAGCCATGATTCTTCTTCTCTCCTCTGTAATCTGCTGCTTCTCTTCCTTCTCCTGCTGCCAGGATAGTTTGGCCTCGTTTTTTAGCAGCTTTAGCTTGCTGTGTCGCCTTATCTTTCTCTTTCTGGAGGTCGCGTGCTTGCTGGATCTTCCTAGGAGAATAAAAAATTGCATTACCTGCCTCTGGTGCCTGTAACTGGAATATAAGAGGCTTTCCACGCTGCCGTCTCTTGCTTTCATTAACTAGTGCCTCCTCGAGGCCTTCACAGCGTGCCTTAAGGAGGATATTCTCTGTAGAGAGGTGATGCATCGTCAAGCTTAACTTCTTAGTATTTTTGTTATTCAAATCCATTACCACCTTTTTAAGAAGCCTCTCAATCTTTCTCCAGTCCTCTGCTTGCAGTATAGACTGTGAAGATTCACTAGAGGAAGGCCGCTGTACTGTATCCTCCCAAAAACAAGACAGGATGACCTCAGGATCCCAGGGCACTAATCCAGTTGCTCTCCATGGGTTCTTATTATTAGCTGGAGATACAGCCTTATTCCAGGCCTTCCAGAACAGCCTGAAGAAGTCTCATTTTGTAATAGTGCTGAGACCTTGAGAAGCATGCAGAAATACTTCTAGTTCGTTACTATAGGCCTTAGACAGAGGCGAAAAGATCCCAACATCAAGAGGCTGCAATATATATGTTGAATAAGGAGGGTATGTAGCCAGGAGGATATTATTTGCTTCACAGTAGTTAAGAAACTTCATGGTAACATGTGAGCCATGGCCATCTAGAAATAAGAGCCTCCAACGCCTCCTTGCCTTTGCCTTTGT
>JAAXYA010000131.1:0-45389 GCA_013305525.1 Aspergillus quadrilineatus
CCCTCTGGCAATACTCACTTAGTTCTCTCTATTCTGTGCCAACTTCCTCTGACCAACCGTAGATTTCGCTACAGTATGTAGTGATAGGTAGGGCCGAATCGCCATCTAGCACGCTATATGCCTCCAAGACAAGAACATAATTGTATGGGTTGTAGGGCCTTCATGAGACAGCATCGAAGCTGTTGAACTTGGACGCAAACGGTTTATTGTGAGACCCTGCAAATTTTTACGTACAAGGGGAAATCTCTCAGGCACTGAGACCCCCATTCAGCATAGATAAAGTTGGGAGAATTCGAGACGAAGGTTTTGGACTCATTTCCTGGGTCAAAAGGGGGCTTCTTACACTTCTAGCTCACTTCCGCTAAATACCAGACCCTTGCCTGCCTCAGCTCATTCTCACACCACCAACAATTGCTGTTCGCCGTGAAGAAAGTCGATTAAACTGCGAAATCTGCTCTTTAATCCCACAGTAGGTTCAACCTTCAGCCTTCGACCGCAACTTAGCAAGAGGTGTGCACGTTTGTCTGGCTTCTTCCAAGGCCAACCATTGATAAAGTAGACTCAATCTATTATCACTAGCTGGAGATTGACAACTCATCTACACGTAGGTATATCATGGCAATTGGCATGCATAGCAGCCTTTAAAACCAGAGTCAATCAGTTCATGTGGCACCTTCGTGACCGAATCGATTAAACCGTTCGAGTTTACTCTAAGACTATCTTGGCGGATGGCTGAATTTTATATACTAGATGTATACAGTGGTTCATCAAATGAGAACAAAGATCATATCTTCAATCAAGACGTATGAGAAACAGGAATAGCCAGCTTCTATGACACTTTTAAAGGATTTCAATACAAACTCTATGGCCACACTCCAGACATCAACCCCACTCAATTTCGAGACGAAAGTGGACGGACCCACCAAAGGAACTTGAAGAAGTTCAAGTATGCGAACCCCGTATAGGTGACTGGGACATAACGGGCGCCGCGACGAATCCACCACATCATGACCCCGGCCGCCCAATCGGCAGACACAATAGCTCTGCCCATCCGTGACTGGAACGCAGCAGGAACTATATGGCGATAAACGACCCCCGAATCATCATATAGTGCACGGGCGTAGGGCAGAAACGCACGTTTCGAGTCGAGATAGCGGTGCATTTCGGCACCTCCAAAGGCAGGATGCAGCTCAACCTCGCTGCCAACGTACCAGACCTCAGGGAGGTTCTTGGTTGCGCTGGCTGGGGTTCGACCGGTCTGTCGCTCAAGGTAGAGTTGGATGAGACGGATGGTCGAGTTGCAATTCGCATCCATTGCGTCCTCACCCTTGGTGCCGTGCGCTAGAATGAGGATATCTGGTTCCAAATGGTCGAAGACGGGCCCAACACGACTGAAATCGCCATGAGTCCAATGCTCGCCGAATTTCAAGGGGTATACATTCCGAACTCCTTCGGACCGTAGCCGGCGAGTTATCGCGGATCCAAGCGCTCCTGACCCTCCTGTGATGACCACGCTTTTGTTACGCAGAGAGTATGCAGTCCCCGCTACCCAGTCGAAAACTTTGACCACCGAGCCCATGTACCGATCCGGATGGACATGATGTAGTGCGTGGAACTGCGGCCCAACAAACAGCCAGGAGGGATCTTTCGGGACTGTCTTGTAGACGACGTGATTCGAATCTTGGCCGCTCATGTAGATAACGACTGACGTGCGGATGATATGTACGGCAAGGATAGCGGTCAGTGGAGCACGTAGTGCGTCCTGTTGTTCGATCAGTGGGAGTAGCAGGAGGAAGAACCAGCCCAGTAGGCCTCCGATACACAGGCAGACTGCTTCAAGAGGCAACGCGAACCATGAATTCTGCCACCGATATCTGGGGTTGAAGTTCAGGGACCGGTTGTAGTAGAGATGGTGGAACTGATGACAACGAGAGAGCCATCGCAAGGCTCTATATTGAGAAGTTGACCATTGGTGCAGGAGAAAATGAACGATGTCAAAAAATAGCGAGCTGCTGATGTACAGGTAAACGAAGAGGAAACATGAGAAAAGTAGAGGCATTGTTGCAATTAGGGAATACTGATTCTTAGCAGGATATGATTTGCCTGGCGAATGTATTCACCAATCTTTCCGCTCAAATAGGAGGCTGATATAGGACATGTATAAACGCATCATATACTAGTTATCAATTGGTAACAGGCTATACAAGGCATTTGTGGCTATGTTCCATGAACTCCACAATCGGTCGTCTATGCAGCCCATTTGACATCTGACTGTGGGATTCGTTGTCCAAAAAAGCTATAAGAAGACGAATACGAGACCATAAAATTAGGCAGCATTCGATTGCGGCGTTGATAGATGAAGCAGTATGAAACAGACTTTGTGGATCTGACAGGAGGACCCGCATTCCTAGTTCCTACGCTTAGGGGTTCATGTTCTGTCCAAGCCACAGACGATCTCCGATTATGTAACGAATGTCAGATCGTACAAGAGGCTCTTTGTGCCGTTATGGCCACTGGCAATTTGTTCCCAGGTGATATTCCATTCTTGCTATTATTCGTTGCCAGTTATGGCAGGCTTGCTTTCAGATCTTAAGTGGCCAATCTCAGTGGTACTTCTATGTGATGGAAGTGGTTCCAATAGTTGTGAACGTATGGTTTGGATACTTTGACCAGGATCAACGGCGGCGATACAAAGTAAGACATGTCTGACCATGTTCAAACCCACATTTGGGGCGGTCCGGAATGCAATCTAAAGCAAGCAACCCCAAACTGACTTATACGCTGCTGAGATCACTAGTCCTAAAGGCACAAGGAGTGAAAGGACGACAGGATCTGATTACTCGGGCAGACGGAGTAGATGAACCGGCCATTGGTAGGGTGCTTTCAAGTGACTATCTATTCAGTATCAGCCCAGTGTTCGTTGAAATGTTTGCCTTATCTCAGAGACTAGTACGAGTACGCCTTTGCCTGACCAAGACCGCCAAGTTTTCGTGAAGAGTTGTTGCATGACATAGAGTACCCACTTCCTGCAAAGTCTAGCTAGAATGAACTTGACGGCCACTATTCTGAAAAGTCAAGCAAACGACGGCGGCTACCATCGACCTCTGCCGGTATGATCAGCGTGGATCACCACATACTCTTGCGGGATATACCTAAAGATAAAAAAAGCCTGGCCTGGTGTGTCAAAGTTTATAGGCAACCTTACCACATTTCTGAAAGGTTGAACAATCTCTGCCGCATGATGGATACATTTTTTGAAAGAGGGTTCCTATTACCTAGGCTATATATAAACAGATAGCCGGTCTAGGGTACATCCAGATAGGACCTAGAGTCAATCCTTGACTTTACAGGAGGATATAAAACATGGCTTTGGAAGAAAATGGGATACTTCATCCATAATTCTGCTAAAAGAAAAGTCCATAGTGACTCGATATACGGCTGACATTTATGGCTCTCGGGCTAGATCTCACCCTTCCACTCATTCCACACGCAAACGCCAGTCTCGAATTCTGTCCACCATTACCCGCTGCGCAGATAATGGCCAGTCAGACGAGTAGCATGGTTGAGTCTCTCTATTTGACATCGAAAACACAATCATCTGTCTGTTCAAGGCCTCAACATGCCACTCGTGAGACTGCATGCGTCCCAACTTGCACAATGTAACACTCGGCCACAAAGTCACATTTTCGGCATGGTACAGAGCCCCAGATGGAAAATATTCTTTGGACTAGAGAGTAACGCGTCATCTCGGGTTTAGAGTGTCTCCAACCTCTACTGACTGTTCATTGTTTTCGAACTGCTACCCAGCCGTGACAGGCTTTGCCCGGCTACTAACTCTGAAACAACCACGCAATCGCTGCGCTAGGTAATAGCTCATCTGCAATGGCGCGTCGATCGGCGCCCGCCCGGCGGCTTGGCTATGCCTATCAACGAGAAGGATCGTGTGGGCTTTATCGGTGAGAACCCGGTTTCGGGAGTGAAGCAAGCCCTGCCCCTGATTTACGTACTAAACCTTAGCGATACCTGTAGTTGACAGCTATGAGACCGGCTAAGTTACTAACCGGAGCTGAGGGTATCAGCTCCGGCATAGCACATCTTAGGGAGTATCAGAACCATTACTCTCGACTCCATAGATCCTCAACGAAAACAGCTCAGAGACCGCCACCTTTCAACTGAGGTGTCATCCCATTATCAGGAGCACCATGTGCAAAAGTCGACATGTATCCAATTTTCTCTGCACCCCTGGCGTTCCACGCACGTATGATGGCGAGTATTGACGTGCCCACCCTTTCGTACTTAGACTGGGACCTCAGGGACAGGCTTCTTTCCCCCTTTGAGAAGTTCCTGATCCAGCTCAGCCACGAGCTTCATAGGTGTTCGTATTACATAGTCCATCCGTGCAGGCGTAGACTTCCGGAGCAGGGAATTTATTCTGTTTGAGGCTGGGGAGTAGATTAAGGGTCCATATATAAGCAGCCAATAAAGCAAGTTCTTGATCCAATGGCGACTGAACCTTCGAGGGGACGAATATAGGATTTCTAGTGCTTGAACGTCAATGAAATTATCAATCCGTATTAGTCAAATCAGCACTAGGTGTGAGTGCGGGAAATTAGATTACACCGTTTCCATACCACTGCTCCCCTGATACTTGAGTACTACAACTCCTCAGATGCGCTTTTCAGGCCCTGATCTAGACAGCTGTTTGACGATAGTCCGGGTGAGAGCTTCAGGCTCATTGTCTTCTTGGATGAAAACTTGCGTTATTCGACCACAGTCTCTGAAGCCAATCGTTGTTCCCTCCGAATCTGAAATGGCCCATAGCGATAAGGGAGTCTGCGCAGCACCTATTCTTACGTGGCGTACTTTCAGCTTGTATTATCTTTTTCTCAATGCATCTTCCACGCGTTAGGTTCATGGCCTACAGACTGAAACGCGAGGCATATACACTTGCTCGCTTGATTGTTTCGCTACATCGTCGCTTTCACGATCCATAAAGATTTGTATGACAATTTCACGCATGGCATTCTAGACATCGTGCAGCATATTTTCAGGGTACTATTCTAGTGTCATGACATTATTGGGCTAGGCGCTTATTTCTCGGGATCATGCGATATTCGGAGCTTGCTCTAGTATCATACACCAGTTTTCTTCACTTCAAAGTAAGGTGACAACCTTCCTTCCAGAATTATGTTTAGCAAATTGCCGATGCTTATATCCATCGTCAAATAGCCCCTATTATACAATAACCTTTAGAGCGGCTCTAACATATATCCGTCAGAGTATCAATCAATATCTGTAATAGTTGGCGCCATGGTGCTGACTTAATCAAGTTTTTGGCTCCCTGATAATTATTTCATATGAAGACTTACTATAAGCAAACGATTCTTATCTGAGTGTTTGATATGTGACTGGCGATATTCTGCTAAACTTGCTGGATGAGATAGCATGCGATATATCTCCAGGTCTAGTACTGGTCATCCGTCCCCCACAACATATTGATATAGCTCAAAGTGAGAGCAAGCTCATTAGTGCCATAGCCACGGCCGGCCGAACGACTGTACGACTCCACGAGGATTTCCGGCGAGTACAGTCACCACAGTAGGAATGTCTGCTGACGAAAGATTATACTCACCTGCCCGAATAAGACTCAATTCTGATGGCATGCAATGCCTAGTAAACGGACAAATACCCTAATGTAAACTAGAAGACAGCCTGAATTTGACTTCACCCGAGAGAAGGCAGCGGCGCTTCGCATCATATACTATATTTAAGATCCATATCTCAGGCCTACAGCCATTAGGCCTACCATCATCTGAAGATTCTATATGAAGTTCACAAAACGCCCCAAGGCCACAGTCCACTGGGTCGAACTCATTCATGCCTATTAGTCTCTTGGCTGAGACCAACCTGAGACAAAGGTAGGATGAATAATTGGACGTCATCTCCTCAATCCTTGCCAGATAAGTTAGATTAGATTTGATATTTATAAGCAAGGCCGTCAATGCAGGATAACGTCAGCCCATCTGTTACCCCGCATCGTAAACAAAAGCACTGAAACCCCTGCAGCCTTTCCTCAAGGTCCTCATCTATATCTCCATCTCTACCGTTCATCTTTGCTTAAGCGAATAAGAAATGTCTACAAAAACACTAACGATCCGTTGCCACTGTCGCTCCGCTCACTTCACCCTCACCGTTGAACCAACCCTCCTCCCGCTCCGCGCACATCTGTGCCATTGCACCCTCTGCCGCACAACCCACGGCACAACGGCCTCGTACCACGCTCCACTTCCAGAAGGAGTAAAACCCTCCTTCATCGCCCCCTCGAGCTGGGATAATCTTACTGCATACACGCCGCCTGGGAGCGGAGCGAAACTGTACTTTTGTAGCACATGTGGGTGCCAGGTTGGCGGGACGAACGTGTTCGGTATATGGGATACGGTTGTCTCCACCATCGAAGGCGGGAACGAAGAAGATGCGATCTGGGTGATCGACGAGCATATCTATACCGAGAAAGGCTCCACGGGCGATGGCGGGATTGCGGAGCTCTTGCCCCAGATCGGCGGGAGGGAACTGAGGGTCTGGAATCCAGAGGTAAGAGGGACGGAGTTTCCTATTGCTGCCAGCGGTGCTGCCAGCGGTGCTGCCGGTCGTTCTGCGCCGCACAACAGACAGGACGACAAGCTTCTTGCGCAGTGCAACTGCGGCGGCGTCTCATTCAGCATCTCCCGCCCGCGCGAGGACTTTATAAACTCGCCGCTGAGCAAAGGGTGGATCCATCCGTCTGATAGGACAAAATGGCTCGCGCTGCTGGATGTCTGTGATGACTGCCGTCTGCTGACGGGCGCACATGTGACGACCTGGCTCTTCGTGCCGATAGATCATATCACACCATCCCTCCCGGACGACCTGCTTATCGGAACGATGAAGCGGTACGAGTCGACTCCGGGGACCGTCAGTCGGACGTTCTGCGGGACCTGCGGCGCGACTGTGTTCTGCTATTACGACAAACGAGGGGGGATAGTTGATATTGCGACGGGGATTCTGCGGGCACCTGAGGGTGTGATGCTGAGTGATTGGGCCGTTTGGAGGACTGCGAAGCTGGGGTTCAAGGACGATGGCCGCAGGTATGATAAACTGTTTACGGAGGGGTTGGAGGAGGGGGCGAAGGAGTGGGGGAGGAGAGTGCATGGGGAGGTTATTGATTTCCAGGGAGGACCGGCGACTGATTAGCTTTTCTAACTTCACTCTGCGCATAACACCGAAATAGTCCGGAATCGATTTCATAAAGAAGGGTAGTCTGGGAGGACTGGAGTTTCCCAAGCCCTCTCTCATCGGACTAAAAACTTGTCTTTTGGTTTTGGTTAGTTTCCATATCAGTTGTCAGGGATCCCCTAGCTGAGGGAAGGTCAAGTCCCAAGGGTGTCCTACAAATGCCCAAAATTATGTATAATTCCCGTTCCTTTTCTAATTATTCCGACGCTACGGAGTCCGTTGTGCCAATAAACTAGGGCTGATCGCTGGAGGACATCTGGAACCACCTGGGTCTCTGATTCAAGGGATATGGTTTGGAAACGCGTTCACCGACCAGAATAGATCGCAAATTGATACCTCTCTTCGTTTCCTATGGCTAGGTCAGCATGTGAGAAGGAAAGGTTGTTCGGCTGGGAATAGGTCGCGGGCGCCGATGACGATTACGGGCCGAAAATTTATGGATGTCGAGCAGTGCTGGATTGAGATGATGAGTCCTTTGTGCTATCTCTGGGTTACAGAGGTATCTCTCCTTTGATCTGGACATTACGGCCAGGATGGTGGCTTGAAGTGGGTTGGAATGGTTTGCAAAGCTGTACTAAATGCCATCATTAGTTCCAGTTGGGATAGAAGTACATTGACTTCGGTTGTCAACCATGCGTGTTTAGATAACTTCAAGAACATTGGCCTTGAATAATTCAGGAGGACGAGCCGTCTTTACCTGTTCTTGACATTCTGTTACCTTTAAAAATGTATACGGGCACGAATCCTGGACTCACTTTTGGTGGACGGCAAACACGAATGGTAGATAAACACAAGATTTTTGGTTGGTCATCACCTAGCCAATCGCACTTTTTTCCTCGTTTCGAGATAATACGCAACACTCCAATCGGATCATAGAGGAATGATGGAGGGTGAACCGTTCTGCCAGTCGAGCTACTCCCAACGCGCGAGCGCGGCATCAGCCTTGTTCCTCCTACGTAAATGCCGTATTCAGAGGCAGAAGGGCGGCACTGGCCCTGGGTTGCATTTCTATTGCATTTCCCAAACCCTTTCTTAGAGTATAGTCAGTGAGACAGGAGAGCATGATAGATGCGTTGGTCTAATTCAAGACACGGCATGCTAACGGAGAATAATTACACACCCATAATATCTACCCAAGAACAGTCTCCAATTTTTCTCCAACCATAACCTCAGTCCACTGCACAAACTCCAATTCAGCATCTCCATCGGCAGCAATCGCTTGGAAATCAGCGCGAGCCCAAACATTCTCCAGAATATCCAATGCCCGGAGGACACTAGCAAGTCCTACATAGCTATGCACGGCCCGTAGACGCTCGCGGACAAGATCGCGCCAGTATAGCCTTGTTTCCTCCTGTGCCGAGATGGATAGGATCTCGGAAGCGAGGGTATTCCAAGCTGTAGCTGTTTCTGTTTCTGGTTGGTAATTGTCTTTGTTCCCGTTTTCGTTTTCGGCTTTTCTGACTCCAGTGAAGGTTGGTGTGACTGGTTGGAGAGTACTTCCTGCAATGATGAGTGGGATCGTCATGACGCAGTTGACTCCTGACGTGCGCGGAAGACCCATAATGAGAGTTAGGATGGCTGTTGCCATGGTGAGGAGCTTATCCTTGCTGCTGGAGTTTTCGAGGGGCCGTTCAAGTTCTTGTCTCTGGGTTGTCGATCCCGGGGTGGTATTACTCTCCGTCCGTAGGAGCGAGGGGAAATTTCTGTATATCTCCAACAGAGCCGCGAGACGGTAGATCTGAGCCATTTTCTGAAGGTGGCTAATGGGGGTTAGGTGGTCGGCTGTTTCTCTGATGCGGTGCTCGGCCGGGATCTCATATCGTAGAAGTGCGGTTTCGGTCTGCCGGGCATGTCCTGTGAGATCGGCGATGAGCTGCGTCTGGATACTAGTAGCTGACGGTCCGGCCGTTAGGTTTGAGAGATTCTTCGCCAAGGATTGCTGGCGGGCCAGAGTTCCTGCTTTCGCGAGGTATAAAAATAGAGGTGTACAGACACCTGCCCAGGGGTTGGGATGTATTCGGGTTCCGGTGCTAATGCCCTCTTTGCAGAAGGCATCTAGATAGGCTATCGCGTCCAGGGACTGGGTAGTGAAGAATGAAGCCAAAGACTCCCAATATACCATGATCCCGATCAGGAAGTCTCGCTGAGGCGATGCCGTCACGGCGCCATCATTTGTGCCAGTTGTTGATATCCATCTTTTGAATAGTGCCCTTGCACCATATAGGTGCGTTATCCCTAGATAAGAAGGGTTATGCCACGCCTAGGAAGGCTAGGTGAATTCGTTGTTCTCCGCTCATCATACGTTGAGGCAACTTACATCAGTCATCCCGAGCAGGATACAGCCAAGTAGGACGCTAGACAGATCCGTCGACCCTAATGGCCTCTCAGAGTCAGTTCCCTCCTTGAGTCGTGTGAGTTCCGATTTCAGACAGGCCACAGCTTTTGATCGGTAGGTGAGCGCGGTGGAATCAATGTTGCCTTCGTGCGCTGCGGACATGGACAAAACGCAGTGGTAGATTAGACCACTGAAGGCCATCTGGTCGTGTATCTGCACACGCATAGGGTTTGCGCCGGAGTCAAAGCAGGAATTGATTCTGCAGACTTTGAAAAAGTAGTGCCGGGAGATTCGAGTGTCTTGGTCTTCCAGCGGCAGGGGCAAGGACACCGTGAGATCTGCCCATTCGCTCAAGTTGGTATTAAAGACATCGGAAAATTGCACGGAGTCGAAGAAAGAGCTTGATGTCTGTTCATACTGCGGAGGTGAGATGTTATTGGAATCAAACTCTGGGAAACTTGCATCTGAGCCTGCGGTATAGAGAGAAGCATCTTGTTCGGCGCGCCCGGTTGTCATCGCGAGATGCTGGGGAGTTGACCCCGGCACAGACGCCGAGGGCGACAGGATAGAACTTATTGTATCCACGGTCAGATCTGGTAATCGAGCGTTGATGGTGTGTTTCGAGCGTGCATCTTTCCTTGCGGCTGCGTCATTATTGGCAGCAACCTCGTACTTGGACGACCACTTCAACGGGCGCTGGTAGCCGGGGCAGTCGTACGCTCGCCGTGTACACTGATTGCAGTGAGGATGTGTCTCATCGCATTTTATTCTCTATAGCTGTATCAGAATCAGGTGTAAGCTAGATACAGATGCAGTTGACGTACTCGCTGTTTACAACGTAAACACCCGGCTACGTAAGGTCAGTTCACGTTCCTGCTCGTCACGACTGGGAACTTACTGCGGGTCTTGACGCGGTTTCGAGGCAAGGAACGTTTCTCAGCCATCATAGCATGCTCTTTTTCTGAAGAAGCTGGGTCAACACCCAGCAAGCCAGATCGTCTAAAATGCGGGGAAGCCTACCGAGGTAACGATCGATCGAACGGACGAGTGCGAGCGCAATTCCGCACCTTTTTTTTTGGTTTTATTTTTATATTTGAAAAACAAAAAAGAAAAAAATAAAATAAAATTAATCATGGGAAACGGTCGTCAGAATTTAAGCCTTTATCAGACATGGAGAGGCCCGTTATCAATGCCTTGGACTATTTGTTGAAGATAAGGAATCTGTTGGCGGGGCTATCGCTCTTTACCCTACTATCAGGATCCTCGATCTATAGAGCAGGGGTTTCTCTACCAAGCCAGCGAAGTGTCCTGATTACGGCTTAATCCGGCACAGCATTCCATTTCACCCTGGACTCGAAAGCCTTTGCAACCCGCCATAGTTGGCCAGATATCCGTCCCTTCCGCCTGCTCAGCTTCGCGGTGCTTTATGAGAGCGTCCCTCACTTTGGCTTTGAAGTATATTACTCCCTTAGTGAATCGTCAGCTGCACGTACGAGGGCTCTTCGCAGCTGTAGAGTCGTGACTCACCTTCTCAATTGCTGGGTGCAGCTCACCGTTTACGTATACCCCAGCATTGAGGTTCCGCTGTGCTCCTTCGCAGAGCTGCTTGTCCTCGTCCTCAACTTGCTTGAAGAACGCATCCATCTCACCGAATTGTTGGTCTGAGGCATCCTTATGACGACACACCTCGTACTCCAGCGTTGTGGTCGTCGGTGATGTCGGGTTCACTCGCATGAGGTAGAAGTAATGAGACCTGGATTCGATTAGCCACTCTCCCTCTCCGAAGGTGTACTACCTGGTCGATAATATACGCACGTCATGGTAACAGTAGTATTCGGGAAGAAGAATGTAGGCGCAACCCGCATACCGGAGTCACCGTATATCAGAGATACTGGTCCTCCGCTGTTGAGGCCAGCGGCCATAGTGCTACAGATAGCTTCCCACGTTGCCATTAACGACACGCATGTCGCTAACATGGCCAACGAGCCGAAAACTGGTGGTGCCTTATGTGAATCCGATTGATCTAGTGTGCAGGTGTCACCGGTAGCCAGTATCGTTGTGGTATTATTATCCACGGGCTTTTGCGAACTCTTCTCACTTTCAGCCATTGTATAGGATGGATGCGAAGACGTAGGATTACACGGAAAATGCAGGATGGGAAGTTTATCCAATGGAACGGCGAGCAGGTATATTTTATCAACACTCTGCCTTATCTCCATCTGATTTTTTCGAGGATCCTGATGGATTACAAAGTACGACTTGTGCATAGGATGAAAGATACGAATGCCGTATCCACCATAGACGCCGTTCTGTTTTGGGGCAAAGAGTGCGGTGTGGGCGTTGAAACGATTGGAGCAATCTATCTTGTTCCCCACGGGGAAACTTCGGAAACTTTTTATCTTTGAAGATTCTCCTAAGGTCTAGAGATGGTCCAATCATAGAGACGGTGACTGATCGCCGGTCAGCGTAAGCTTTGTGGTTTTCTCTCCCGCTCAGAGAGATGGCGCCGATGGGCGCTCGCGGAAAATATGCGATGGATGGATACGGTAACCAGTCAGTTTGCCATCGTGCCGGAGAGACCTAAGCCCACAGACATCAAAGTGTCAGAACCAGAGTCAGAGTCTGAGTACGAATCTGCCTCCGAGGCCGCTTCTGTCTTCTCAGGTAATGAAGGTCCCTCGCATACTCCGGAAACGACTCGAGGCATAAGTCCCCTTACAAATCCCGAGTCTCGATAATAAGCGCGACCATTACACCCTCTCACCGGCTCCGGTCAAAAGGTACACCGATTTTGTAGTGCCTGGCGAAAATGAAGAAGATGAAGACAAGTGGGTAATGGTTATCAACGCGTTGAAAGAGCTCTGTTAACCCCTCCACACTTCAAGAAGTCCATAGGTCCTCATTCGACCAGAGAGAACAGCGCAGCACACTTGGATGCCAGCTCCGCTTCTCACATTCCATCAACAAATATCCACCACATCCGGAAAGGGAGTCGTTCAAGATATATTTCCGTTAGAAAGGAGCTTTAAGGGGCAAAGAGTGCTATAGCAACCGAAAGCCACATTCTGAGATTGAATGCACAAATACGCAGGCGATCCGGAAATTGGTTTTGGCTGAGTTTAATGGCCAGGCACACAGGCACATGCGAGACTCGCGAATGCAGCAGAAACATCGAGACTGGATCAGCGCTCCAAGGAAAGACATTGAGGCTAGTCTCCGGGCTTGGGCGGCGTTGATGAAGGCTGGCTATGAGAGAACCGACATTCCTGGAGGGATCTCTCTCGATGTGCGGATAGGTGGAGGAAATGGGCAATGGAAATGGCAGGCAAGGGTAAGAGGAGGAAGGGAGGAACGCGGCTACAAAGGGCCAGAAGCAGCCAGCACAAGAAGAGAAGCTGACAAAGAGTCCATAGAGGGACCTCCATCCCTTAAACGCCCCGTGACTGGCTTCATCTTGGGGCATAATTCTAGGGGGAGTGGTAGTGGGACCAGCAGGTCGGGGACGGGTGTCATGGAGACAACTGGGCCAGAGAGCTCCTCGCAAAGTTGTCAAGGGCTTCACATGAAGGTCTTTAGATGTCGTTCGCGGGAGTGTAGGATCAACATCGCCAGCCCCAGGACTTACACCCCGCCCTTAACATTTAAGCATTCAGCCTCTTGCGGATCCTCGTGAGAGACTACCCGGTAACTTGCTTGTATATGCCCTTTTCCTCGAACGGTTTCGATCCTTATTCATCTTGTCCTGGTCAATTCCAAAGTCTCACGCCAAACGAACATGCAACCGCTGATGCTGTTAATCTGTATAGGTGCCGCCATGGCGGCTGGCCATTATCGTGAGTAGAATAGGGTGATAATGAGGGTCTGGATTGGCTACTGACGGAGACAGCCCTTGGAATCCATTTTGGCATGAAGTACATGTGCGTTAACACGGGATGACTGGTGCGCATTGAAAGCATCTATGCTAACATATCGCATTAGGACGGCGGCCTATTTGACCGCAACCAACGAGTCCGTCCCTGTAGCGAAGCTGGAGGGTACGCAGGCATATAAGAATCACATGGTCAAATTGGCGGAAGATTCAGGGATTAGAATGTATTATTGGTCTTGCCTATGTCTCATGTTCTTCTGGCTAACGGGTCACTTGATACAAATAGGGTCCTCCATCGAACAGTCTACATTCGATCCGGCGACAGCTATGTTGAAGCACCACCAGAGTACCATGGATATAGCACAGCCGACTGCGAGCTCATTACCGACATCCTCAAGGATTTAGATGAATCCATAAGTTGCCGCAAAATCCTTCTCACGAAACTGCAAGACCTGGTAGATAGCCTAAGGCTGAAGCGAAACAAAGCTCTCGATCTCCAGAGCAAACTCAAATTGGTGTTTGGTAGGAAAAATATCGACGATTTCCAGAAGCTACTCGAGCACCAAACAAATGCTATGGGCTTGCTTCTGGCCGCGTGCAACTGGTTCGTAATCCCTTTACTACATCGTCAAAGCACATTTCTAGAACTAACACTTGATCTCAAGTCGAACTGGAGCTGAACAAAGGGCCTTGCTTGTTCGGTCGAGTAGCCGAAGAGTCTTTCGCCAGATGAATCTTGATTCTGCTTCACTAAGGGTCCACCGCGATGTAACTTCCATGGCAACACAGACAACCGATACTCTTTCGAAGCTGTCAGTCGCTTTCTCGTTTGATTGGGAGGTTCTTACCTCCAATTTGTACGAGAGGGCATTCCGTGGACTCACAAAGAAGGTTCTGAAATTTCCAGAAAGCCATGATACTTCCGTAGCTGAGCAGCCCCGTGAACATGATGGTGACAATGGATGGTCGATCTTCCAGCAGAAGCCACTACCCTTCAGCAGTGACTATGCGTATACTGACAAAATATTTCAAAAAAAAATAGCTGGCTTACAGAGGAATGAAACTATGAAAGTTGGTCTCGCCTTTCAAGGAACCGCCATATCCAGGTTCGTCATCATGAACATCCAGGCTATCATTGCTGCCCTGAAACGTGATGCCACCGGTCCTCAACTGCGACTCCCTGGAAAACGATCCTCTGCAAGATTCGCTGCTTCACTGCAAATGCAGATCCGAAGCAATACTAAAGTAGACGTGGTTTCCACAAGACAAGAGTGTTGCAGTTTGTTTCAGCGAGCTCGGGAACATCGCGTCCAAACTCGCTACGCATCCCTTCAGGGATTATTTATCTGCCTGCAGGGGGCTACTGCCTAGATGCGACCATCAGAATTCTTTCCCTGCACCTCAAGAGACTGCGTCCTAAACAATGTCTCCTAGGGGTGGATATACAGGGAATTAGAATTATTCTGGAGAGTCTATCATAGAGCAGCTGCTTCTCTTGTCTGAAATCGTGCCACATTTGGATCCAGGAATGTTGGCGGGTTGTTACAGAATGAAGGTGAAAGAGGATGTTAGCCCAGTGCATTAATTTAAAAAAACCATCCAATAAACGTGCAGGCTACTTGTCACTATAAGCTTGCTATAGTATAACTAAAGTACAGCATACCACCTCCATTGAACGGCTTAGCAATATCTCTGTATTATGCTTGTGTATACCATTAGAACTATTTTCTCGAGTGGAAGGCTTCGTTACTGCCAGCGAATTGGCACCGTATATAGCGGAGGCTTGTGTGATCTATCTTACTGGTGCAAACCTGTGGGATAGGAAGAGAGTGACTCAATTAAGGACGTGAAAGCTTTCTCTAGAACATTTGGTACGGAAGGTTGATCTCCCAAGCCTTCCTAAACCTGGTGACGCCATGGTAAGTTCTGCAATTCTATTGAATTGCTATTCCCTATTTGAACAGCTACGCCTACCTAGTATAAACAGTAGTCATGGTCCACGAGTTGGCTCACAGGAGGAAACAGCGCCAAGGTATTGGACGCATCCAATATCTAGTCAATCTGAGTGCTAACGGGTCGATACTGTTTAAAGGGTAACTACGAATAACAAGCTACCTGATCACAAAGTTTGAAAGCTAGATACAGTGCCATGAGCGACCCTATAACCTACCATCTTCCGCCCTACCATCTTCCGCCTAATTAGGTGCCATAGTGTAGATGCAAACTCTTCTACTCGACATAGCTTATGTACTTCGCTACTTCACCTCTATAATCTCCTCCGGCAGATCACTTGAAGCCTGGCTTATGGATCCTCGTATGCCTTGGCTTTCTTTTGTCATCTTCCGGGCTCGAAATTTATGCTTCTCAGGATTCTGACTATCAGACCCTTAAGTGCCTTCCAAGTGGATTAATCCGTATGTGCAAGACAAAAAAGGACAGAAGAACAGAGTGGAGTGGGTTAGCTCTCAACACTCTTTGACACCTCCGGCTCGTGTCCCCTAAGTGAGCTCACCATTAAGTCGCGAGTAATGTCCATACTAGTTGGACGTGGCTGTTGACGTCGCTGTTGTGTCAAATTAGGTAAGTCAATCGAGATGTTTGCAGAACTTCCGACAGAGATCCCAGGGTCAGGAGTGCTTGAGAGGTCAACCTTCGGTTACAGAAGGCTACGGCCAAGATCTAGATACAAGGTATGCTCTGTAGCCCAAACACAATCTATCCTATACATTACTTTGCCAAAAATTATATGGGCTAATTTGTTATGAATACGGCAAACGCTTGGAGTTGGATTATAATATTCCACTAGCAAGGCCCTATATAAGAAACACGTGTATCAATTCTCTGTCTGTTCTTAAATTAAGTCGATGAGCTCGCTCACTCAGTCGGCATTCAATAAGTTCACTCTATACTCCAAATTCTCTCCGACCAATCATGGATTCTCTACAACTTAAGAAGACTATTGAGGTAAAAAAATTGACCTGGATTGGGCTTCCAACCTCAGTACACAGATCAAACTTGGTGGTCCACATCCGTTCTAGGGCATGCATGGTGACAAAAGTCAACAGGCACACGACAGCGTGCAGGGGGAGGAAGTTGCTAAGTAGACCATGTTCAATGCTCACCAATAATTGATTAATGCAAATAAGCCCTGACAAGTTGAGTGGCAAGCTCACTGGCTCATTGCCAGCGCATGATCAGATCTGATTCCATAAGGTCAGGGCAAGTCATGTTCTCAGGTGCGCTCTGAGCATTAACCCGCTATGCTGGATGCAGAGAAGCATGAGGCTGCTTGGATGGACTTACTGACCGAGTTTAGTTTGCGTGAGGCACGTCGGGACTGAGCGTCCAGTCAACCGAGCAGACAGGCCGCCTGATCTGACACGTACTTTTTCAGGTCCACCATTGTTGCTTAGCCTTAAACAGACCGATGGCTATTCGATGAATTGCGTAGAAGAAGGCTTGGCAGGCTAAGCCTAGAGGCTTAGGGTGGTTTCAGCCGCCGATGACAATCACGATATGCATTCCTCAGGCAATCTCCACGAATAGAGGGAGCATTACCGATGGCTCATAGTGCCCGCAGTATCTAGGGGTGGGAGTCCAGCTTTGAGCGATAACGCCCTCTACGCCGCCAAGATCTGTCAGGCCATCTTCTACATGTGCATATACATTGGTGTTATCCCGTTCTGCATGAGATGGGGCTGGGCTCGCGAAGAGAGACGAAAGGGCACAGGCGGCGAAGGAAGAAAAGGAAGAACGCGAGCGGGCTCTGCTACCTCCCGAGGCGGACTCTCAGCCTCGGCAGATAGCTGAAGTTGAAGGTGCTTCGAGTACGCAGCATCATGAACTGGACTCGCCGCAGATTTGCGAGACTGACTCGGCAGCTGTTGCGGAGGTGGATTCAGTGAGGGTGGTAACCAACGCTATGCCCCTGGAGCTGGACTCAACAGAGGTTACAAGGTAGCTTTTGAATGCCTCCTCTTCTTGATCATCATATATTTGTCCCACAGAAAGTACCAGATTCGTGTGAGAGGCACCAGGAGAATCCCGTTTCCCAGAGCTATGTTTAGGAACCTAGACAAGCTCTCCATTTGGAAGGGACGCCGGTGTGAGATGTAGCTGATGAAAAGTCGAATCTCGAGATGCTTGTTAAGACCCTCTAGGCTGCCAAATGGACGATCCGCAGAGATCGCACCTTGTGCATATCTGCGATGGCATAGTGGATCGCGTTGACCGCACCAACCGCTATTCTCCAGGAAGCGAACCAGACCAGATTTCCAGGTGCGTATATGTAATCTAGGCCCCGGCAGTGTCCGCACGATTATTCTCCGGATGTTGGTGGAGTTATTCTCGATCATTATTGGCGTCGAGGTCTATTCCTTCGCTCGTAGACGACAAGGTTGAGCTAATTCCCCACAGCGAGTGCTCACCTAAGATTTTAGCGCAGCGATCTGGTATACAAGCAAGCTATTCCCGGTCGATTCAAAGCCCCGTCGAACGTCTCTTCGTACCCTTTGATCATTTCTCAATAGACGCCAACTCTCGTCTAAAGTGTGCACCAACTAGGACTCTGCTCGAGCGTTGTTAACACGAGAAGAGGATGTCTGCCTTCAGCCCAATTCCCGCGTACTCCCTCGGAGCTCTTCTCATCGGCATTGGATTGCACAGTTTCCTGCGTCCGTTAAAGGAGTATGAGCGGTTCGGTCTCCCACGCGAGTCGTCGCCGTTGATGTACCTCAAGGCGATCCGGGAATCGACGTACGGTCTTGCTCTGATCGCGTTGCAGTATCAAGGCCATGACAACGCGCTGACCACAATTGCGGAGGTCATCTCGCTTGCTGGTCTTGCAGATGGGTTCGTTATCAGGGCACATGGTGGATCGTTGAAGTGGAAGGCTTTTGGTCATTGGGCCTTTTTCGTGGTGGTAGCGGGGTGGGCGTGGTGGAGGTCGTCGTTTGCTTGGTAGGCGGAGTCTGGAGAGGAGAAGTGGACAGTGCTGATGCCGCTGTTTGCAAGAGCCAGGTGGAAGAAACTGGGCAGGTGAAGCATAGGTGAGTCTCAGAGGTACTGGGTGAGAGCCTTGCGGCGGCCAAACGAACGATCGCTTGTCATGACAAGTGAATTGGAAACATCCTCAGAATGAAGATTTAGTGAGGCTTAATTGTGAATTTAATTTAGCTAGTTCCAAATCGTTATACTAGTAAGCAAAGAAGCCCAGCTGTAGCTTCTCTGGTTATTGATTGATAAAACCAGGGTCACCCTCCTGTCCCTCTTGACTTACAGCCCTAATAGAACGCCCTCAGTATGACAGACTGGACAGTCCATCGCTCTAGTAATGAAAAGATCTCTGCTTGTATCCCACTTCTTGCATTTTTAGAAAAGATAATTTCATGGAATTGAAGAGAGGTTAGGCTGCGGACTATAGCGCATGTCTCTCTTATCGAGTTCAACATATGCGAATAGACACAATAAAGCTTTCTCTGGTTCCGCATGCGTCTTGTGACAGCTGTGCATGAATAGTTCGAAAAAGAGGGTTAGGGAAGTAGTTGCCACGATTTCTGGTGGGAGCATGCGGTATACCCCTGGACATGAGTCAGATGGTATTTCACATTTAAACATGTAAACCGAACCAAGCCATGGCCGATCAGTGTCGAGTTTACTGTTTCCAGAGGTTATCCCGAATGTATTATCCTCGTCGAGACAGATACAAGCCGCTGCACCTCTTCCCCAACCGAGCTATGTCTGAACTTTGACATCGACCATCGGATCTGTTATCTGTTCCCTCTTCAAGCCTATCAGAACAGTTTTACGTCAACAATATCTACGATCTGTTATTGGAAAACATGCTTCAAGTTTTCTTCGCAACGGGAATAGCCAAGCTGCGGAATACAGGACTTGAAGACAGCAATAGTAGGCTTATCTTTATTACCTACTAAATTCATAGTTAGGAACATTTCTTCTCAGTAATAGTACTGCAGCGCTTCTTGAATTCCACATGTAGGCCCCAGCTGTTGTACTTCTGTGATCGTTTTTCAATCTGTCTCCAGCGGCAGTGGTTATTTTTTCAGTTCAGGATTCGTGAAGCACTCTAGATTCAAGCTAGACTGCTAGTACGGCCCATTGTCTCCAATTTCAGACATCTCCGTATATTTTGCAGGTCAGAGATCATCATCCAGAGGAGCAACTGCCGCGCTAGCTAGTCGCCTGACTCATAATAATGTTTCCTAGCAGGACTGAGTATTAAATATGGGCTGGCTTTCGGTTTGAGAAGTGGTCTCTGACCTATGTGTTCGTACCTCTAGGTTCTTTGCTACAACGAAGCGAGACGACTTGGTCTTATATTGAAAGCATTGCTTGGGATCAACTGCAGATCATGATAATCGCCGCCGTTTGCCGCCTGCAGGCTTCAAGTCTGATGCACCTTGTTCACCGGCATAAGGCTGCGGCAGTGTTGGGAAGAGGAAATGTCTGCTAAAGTCTGTTGTTTCTGACCTTTTGTGAGCTGTTCCACTTCGGATTCCCATTGATTAAGGGTACTGAGCGATAGTATAGCTTGCGGATGATTTGGACCTAACACCTTGTTGCAGAGGCCCGCATAATCCTTGATATGCCGCAGGGCATCTAGGTTCTTTCCCAGATTCTTGAATGTAAAGGCAAGGTTGAGCATGCTGGTTAGCGTGTGAGGATGCTCTGGCCCTAGCACCTGTTTCCGAGTCTCCATTACCTGCACCTGTAGCTTTTCTGCTTTGTTCCATTGTCCTTGATTATAGTATAATGATGCAAGGTTGGCCATGCTGATTAGTGTATCGGGATGCTCTGGCCCCAGGACCTGTCTCCACGTCTCCATCACCTGTACCTGCAACTCTTCTGCTTCATTCCATCGTCCTTGCTTCCGGTATGTTGTTGCCAGGTTGCCCATACTGGTTAAGGTGGAAGGATGCTTGGACCCTACCACCTGTTTCCAGGCCTCCATCACCCGTACCTGCAACTCTTCTGCTTCCTTCAATCGTCCCTGGTTCTGGTATGCTGATGCCAGGTTGTGCATACAGGTCAAAGTAGAAGGATGTGCTGCTCCTAGTACCTGTTTCCTGGTCTCTATTACCTTCGCCAGCAGACCCTCCGCTTCCTTCCAGTGCCCTATATCCAGGTACCTTGATGCCAGGTTATGCAGGCTGGAAAGAGTGTCAGGATGTTCTGGCCCTAGAACCTGTTTCCGGGTCTCAATCACCTCCGTCAGCAGCTCTTCTGCTTCCTTCCATCGCCCTTGGCACCACAATATTGAGGCTAGATTGTGCATGCTGGTTAGAGTGGAAGGATGCTCGGACCCTACCACCCGTTTCCAGGCCTCCAGTATGTGCGTCAATAACTCTTCTGCTTCCTTCCATCGCCCTTGGTTCCGGTATGTTGACGCCAGGTTGTGCATGCTGGTTAGAGTGTCGGGATGCTCTAAACCCACCACCTGTTTTCGGGTCTCTACTAGCTGCACAAATAAATCTTCTGCTTCCCTCCAACGCCCTCTATCCAGGTATGTTGCTGCTAGGTTGTGCACGCTGGCGAGAGTGTCAGGATGCTCCAGCCCAAGTACCTGTTTCCGATTCTCCATCACCTGCGCCAGCAGCTCCTCTGCTTCCTTCCACCGTCCTCGGTTCCAGTATATTAAGGCCAAGTTGCCCATGCTGGTCAGCGTAAAAGGATGCTTTGGCCCAAGCACCTGTTTCCAGGTCTTTATCACCTGTTCCTGCAGCTCTTCTGCTTCGCTCCATCGTCCTTGGTTCCGATATGTTGATGCAAGGTTGTGCATGCTGGTCAGAGTAGAAGGATGCTCTGGCCCAAGTACCTTTTTTCGGGTCTCTATCACCTGGACCTGCAGCTTTTCCGCCTCATTATACCTTCCATCACTATCCAAACAGGTCCCCACTTTTTCTATGTAGTCAACGTACTGCTCTTGATGTTTATGAAACTCTGTCTCTCTCAATAAGGAAAGCGCATGGGGGAGATATTCCCTCCAAACTTGTCGGTTGGCATGGTCGTTATGCGGAAAAATTGAACTTAGTCGGTCTGCTGCTTTGGTTATCCAGAGTTGAAACCATCCCTCCTTCCTCATCCAGTTTCGAGTTGCTAGATGCACCAAGCGATGGAGGCTAATATAGCCATTTCCAGGTTGTATAGTTATGAAAAAGAAAGCATTCAAAAGTCCAAGAGCATCACTCATCTGCAGCTTTGATCGTGGTGGAAGAAAGGCTTGCGGGATATTGCGTGGATTAATGCAGGCCATGAGTAATAGATATTCAACAGCCAGTTGGTCTAGCTTCTGAATCTGGTTGAATGATATCAGCCATGTTTTCGCTACCGGATTCTGCACATCTGTATAGCGTTGGTCATCACCAAAATCCTTGCTAAGGAGCTCCACAACATCTGTCTCCTGTTCCTCCAGAAGGGTCAAGTAATCAGACACTGTCAGACCCTTTTTGCTGATATATGCAGTAGCCTGGCTGATAGCCAACGGAAGGAAAGTAAGCTGTTCAAGCAGACGAATCATGGCGTGAGAATCAAGAAGCAGGTCCTTGCAAAGAGACTTTTCCAGGAACTCCATGCCAGTTTTTCTGTCAAGTTCACGGACCTGTATCACATAAGGAGAGGCTAAGTCCACGGCTAGTTCTCTATTCCGAGTAGTAAAAATGATATGGCCTTGATTGTTTGAGGGAAGAAAGTCCTTTAATGGTGGAGTATCGTTGCTGTCTTTGGTCCAAATATCCATATCATCTGCATTGTCGAATATCAGAAGCCACTTCTTGTCTTCTTGGCCGAAGTAAGTCTTGAGGCGTTCTTTTAACTTTGCTGGCTGCGTGTCTTGGATCTCTACTCTTTGAGCAATGGACAAAAAGGCCTGTTCAGCAACCTCATAACTGGTGCATGGGACCCAGAAAATTGAACAGTCAGCCTCTCTGTCCCGCATACGGTACGCTAGCTCCAGGGCTACTTGAGTCTTGCCAACTCCTCCTAGACCAGTAATGGCAAGCTTTCTCGGTCCATCAGGCATGAAGATTAAATCTTCCAACTTATGGATCTCATCCTGGCGGCCCACAAAGCGGGAATTTCTCCCAAAGGGGATCACCAAGTGACGGTTTCTGCTTCTGTTTGCACCTGTTAAGAAGATTAATACTGCCCGAGCTTATACTAGAAACTCACTGACCTTTGCGGTTTGCAGACATCCAGTACTTCAAGAAGGCTTTTGCTGCCGAGGCTCCAGTTGCTGCTGCGTATGCTTGCCATGACTTGCTCTTGTGACTGTCAGCATAGTCACAGACCCCTTTGATAATGATACATGGAAGATTATCCCACACCCCCGCCCCTTCCATTTCAAAGCCAATAACCTTTTCTTTTCTGACAAGCTCATCACGGTACTGCCCAGACTTCATCACCGTATCAGCAGAAGCGATTGGTCCAATATATACAGAGGGCTGGATATTTTCCGAGGTCTTTTGACATCGGACTGCCTGATTTTTGTCACATCCAAGGCTATCACAGTCCTCCTCTAATGCCATTTCACAAATATCGTTAGGCGAGTTACTCCTAAGACAGGAGCACCCTGCAGGAGCATCAGAGTAATGCTTATGAAGATAAGAGGCATTAAAAAGGATATCCTTGATATATGGACGATGCCACTTGGCCCCTCTTTGTTGGAGAACATGGAGATGTCCTCGTATCTGGCTCTGAAATTCATTGCGAGCATTCTCAGCCCTAAGGCCATTCAGAAGAGCCCGGATCTCTTGACTTGGCCTACCCAGTATGTCCTTGACAGCAGTCTTTTGTTGAAAACCGCCAGGATACTGCCTGCCAAAGTCATATTCAATCACAGAATCACTGATGATAACATCACCTAGAAATATCTCTTGGTCATCTGGCGGAGAAGGGGCACCTCCACAGATACCAACGACTAATGCAAGCTTGATCCCTGTATAGCTGACTTGCAGGCTGGAGGCAACACTTGCTGCACTTTCTTTCCCGATTCCTGGCATGTAGCACAAGACTACATTATGATTGCCTATCCTTCCATTTATGTATGCATTCGCGTCGCCTGGCTGTTTGCCATAGTACTCTCCCAGGCGGTCATAATGCTCATCAAAAAGGGCTTCGACAGCGTCAGCCTCAAGGGGAAGGGCGCAGATAACAGCGATTGTAAAATCATTGCGGCTTTTCGGGCGCATTTCAGTCAGGACACAAGCGAATAGATAATTTACGTGAGATCTCTAAGCGGTTTCGCTGTGCCAGAGTCTCAATAGCAATGCATGAACGAGGTGCGCGAAGCCGAGGTCATGAAGGAGCTGAAGCTTTTTGTGGGGTTCGGCGGCATTTGACTGTCCAAACCAACCACCTGTCTTCAATGGCCGCCCACGGGAGGGGTAGCGCAGATCAGACAGATAGTTACACTGTAGGACCATAACCGGTAGGGTTTAGGAAGTTGACAAGGGTGAAATTCAGCCAATGAGCGCTGTGAAGCACGAGTCGTATACACCTGAGTCATCTGCCTGTGGAGTTGAGTACCCGACCAACCGGCTACCGCCGATTTCGGAACGCGGTGAACATGTTCAGATTCAGACAACCACCATGCCACCAAAAGCGCGCCTTTCGAAACGAAACTCAGTAGAGGAGTGAGGAAGGACTCAATTTTCCACGATATGGTTCTAGAAAGGGAAAGAAAGTTTGAGTATTCAGCGTGCAGCAGCCGTTTCCAATGTCTCTTGATCAATGCTACGCGTCAGACTTGACGGAAGCTGTTTAAGAGCGAGCAGCCTGCCATAGTTCATTGGCCTTCTAAACTCAGTAGTAATTTGTCAGAACGGAATCTGACTAGAAATGCCCATGGAGTTGCTCTTCAGCCTTTCCATGTGGTTGGGATAAAGGCAAGGTCTAATCAACTCCACAAGATTCAAGCACGGCATTGCATCCTTGACAAAGATATTATTATAAATTAGACTGGCTTTGCAACGGGTCTAATAGCAGCTACCAAAATAGTTACTCTACTCAGAGGTGAAAACAACTGAAAGCATCAGTACAAGGGAATGGTCAATTCGTTCCTGGTTTTATCTCAAGAAGACCTTCATTAAGAGATGGTTTAAGAATATGCCTTGCCAGCAGACCAGGGTATTGTAGTAAGCTCCTGCTGGCAGGGCTAAAGATTGGAACAAGCTTCAATTCTTGGACAGCTATTAGGTAGGGCTCTGTTGGCTTTAAAAAGTCTTTATATCTTTAAACTGCTAGCCGCACTGTTGTCCAATATCAACTACTGGTCTTGGATGGTCATGGCTCCCAACTTATACCTGCCTTTGACAAAATAAGCAGCGGAAACAATACTATAGCTATAGCCGCCTCATTTTTCAATACTCTACAGCCTATAGAAGTTGGTTGCTTTGGCTCTCTGAAGCATGCATATAGAGGCTTTGTTAAATATGCTCCTGGGACCGGCTATATCGACAACTCGTTTTGGGAGAAGCAGGCAGGCTAGATTGTACTTGGACCCGCCGACGACTGGTCAACACAGCCATGCCCGAAGGTAATCCCAACCGTCCCTGCCAGGAGAGGTCCAGCCTCAATCCTCAACATTTAAATGGTTAATGCACTGCTAACCATCGCAGGTTTGCGTCGAGCAGTGCAATAATCAATTCTGCACGTGGAGCATATATACTCGCTTTATTCTTTGCTATCTGCTTTTGCCGCCCTTCCTGTGAAATCTTGTACAGAGAGCGGCGAAATCTGCGTCTCCCTCCGACCCACGCAATGTGATTTTTGCCCAAGTCACTGGAAATCGGTATTATATATTGTGTCTCGCAGCTTCCACTAGAAACCGAAGACGAGGAACTGGACTTGGGAATTTGGGTACGGGCATCTTGAGCTGGAGGTGCTGTCGGGAATGTAGATGGTATGGGATCAAGAGTTTCTGACGTGGTAGGTGTGGCCTGTTTACGTCCCCCTTTTTATTGAGCTGGGCATTGGCATCGCAGCGCCTTGTTCTTTGGTGTCAATGTTTTCTGGCTGTTTAAAGAGGTGGAATCTAGGAGGTTATATGTGATATGAAGGAGTTGATGACTAGACGATTGACGGGTCTAACTGGCAAGGGGAGGCCCCGGGGATAACTCTGTTTGAATGGTAGACTAGGCAGTCTCTACATGGCAGCTTCGGTCCTTACTTTCGCTCTTACGCAGGTAAGATCAACTAACCTAGGGCTATTTATATGCGACAATAGTCCCTAGATCATCTCACCGTAAGCGACTGTGAGTTTCACCATCACGCCCGAGAGCGCTGGTCAACGCGGAAAGAACCTGAGCGAGATATTGCTTGTCTGGTTGGTTATTGCAAGCAATTTATGTGGCATGGTGCACTCACTGCTGGTTGTGATATGGTTGAATGCGATCCATCCGGCCTCTAAATCAAACGGAATATCAACTGGCGACGTGAGTGCAGATATAGAGAGAGGAGGTGGTGGTGAGTCGTTGATGCGGAAGAGGTAGCCTGTCGTTCGAAAATTCTGATGCTATAGATTGATCCTGTTAGCATCATTACTCATATAATAGGGTGGGGATCAAACTACCTGGTCTTCGATTCCGTACCCGTCGATAGCATTTCAAAATTCCCCATACTGCCAGGATGAATGTCGGGACGGTGAAGAGCATGGTGATAAATGAGACTACCTCTTCGATAGACCAGGACATAACTTTGTAAAGCTATTTTCTCTATAAGTTTTTCCGTGCAACCTCTATCACTTGGTCTTATTTCTGCACCATAGCCAGAAGGTATAATTGAAAAGAGACAAACATCATGAGGTCAGTTGAGTGCCTCTAGGGCCATCATATGGATTTGAACCTGCGTCGGATCCTCAAGTGGGGGTCAGAAAATAGACGAGCATAGCGGTCTAAGCGCTGGTTTTGCTTTTATCTGACCGGTGGCCGGCAGGCTGTGCAGAACGCCCGCTGGCGTCTCTCTTCACCCGGTGGTCTTCTCTGGTTCTGGGCCGTTCGAACCGGAACCCAGCCACTGCAGTTCACTATATAATGTATGTTTGTTAGGCACCAAGAAAAAATAACGCTAGTCAAAATAGGGAAAATCATTAGTCTGAAGCCGAATCAACTACATTCGTGCAGCCTTATGATCGTGAGCAGCCTGAGCAGCCTGGGCAAGGCTATTTTTCATAGATGGTGGCAGAAAATGTGCTGAGGTAGATGTACTATAATCTCCCGTAATATCATTTGGTGGTAGAGAAGCAGCGTATAACGTAGCAGAGCAGCGTAGCATGAAAAAAAATAAAAATAAAAATAAAAATGAAATAAAATAAAATAAATGAATAAATGAATAATAAAGGAAAGGAAATAGGTTAGGCCATAAACATTTGTAGCTAGAGACGGTGCTAAGTGTAGATTCAACACTCTTATCGAAATAATACGTCGTCTACCAACGGCAGCAACCTTGTACATGCTATTGGATCGAATGCCCGGCTTCCGAATTCGACGGGTTGTTAACTATGGCGCTGTTGGCAGACCCTAATAATGCATGCTGAACTGTTCACGTACAGTATGACCGGACGCGTGCTCGATATAGTGATCAGTTACAGAGTATAGATTCCAGGTACAATCATGTTAACATGGATAAATCCGTCAAACAGCCGGATCAGTCGTGCAGCAATGACCGACTGAGGTCTGCGGCCCGAGCGTCCAAAGGGCCAAGGAGTACGGAAGAGGCCTGTCTGCAGGGTGATCATCCCTAACCCCATAGATCAGGTCCATTCCCACGTGGCAGAGTTCGACGAGGTCTAGATCCAAGTTCTAGATCCGGCTGGATCTAGGCTCCTGTTCTGGTCTTTATATGTCTGACGTTTTTTGTGCGAGGCTCTGCGCTGCTGGCCCGCGAAGATGCCTGTCCCCGAAGGCTCCAGAAGGCCAGAATCCATCAACCTAGCGGTGAGGAATAGAGCAAGGTCCAGACTACGGTGGCTTCGAGCCTGAAGGCGCTGGGGTTGACGGGGGTGATGAACTGTGGTCAAAATCTACCCGGGTAGATCTTGACCATCCCTGCAAGCAAGGATGGGCCCAGCCTCTTCTGTGCCGTTTCTACTGAAAGTCATTGTTTACCCTACGCAAAAGAGCCTGAGAACAGAATGGGTCAACATACTTCGGGCTGGCAGATGGTAACAGAGAGCCTTACCAGTTTCTTCAAATATGAGCTTAGTGTAGGATGACAATTGGTCAGAGGGCGCAATAGCACTGACTCCCAATGCGCGAGCCTTCATTCTTGAGCTTATGAGGCATAGGTAGGTTCCGATACCATCCGATGTTGTGGTGAGATAAAAACGAAAAATTTCGAAGGGCAAAAAGGAAAGCCGAACGGGGGGGTCGAACCCCCAACCTTGAGATTAAGAGTCTCACGCTCTGCCGATTGAGCTAGCCCGGCTGCTATTGGTTGAAGTGGTACACTCTAAAGTGATTTATAAGCCGCATCAATGGCACTCTTTCCCTTTGATAATCTCCATTTGACGTATCCCGATATTCTTAATATCCGTCGCGAGGCTTTCCACCCTCAGCCTTTCCACTGGCTACATTAAGCTCCCGCAACATCCCACTACCCAGAACACCGACGTCAGTGACGATAGAAACCATGTCGAATCCCTGTTGAGCGCGGTTCTGCGCGTCCGCGCCGTCGGTACCTGCAATGGTTAGAATATATACTTTTGGAAACCGAGAACGGGACGCAACATACAGAAAATAGCAGCCTTCTTCCCTGCCGACTTGGCAGCCTTCAAGATCCGTTGAATAGCAGCTTCATGTTCGTCTCCGCCGCGTTGGACACCAATCTGCTTCGCGAGGTCAAATGGGCCTGTACCAGACCGGTTAACAATTGTCCATCTTAGCACCGGGACACCAAACAGGTCTTACCAATAAGAATCCCGTCCAGCCCGTCTACCGCAGCAATCTTCTCTACACTCTCCAAGCCCCCCTTCGACTCAATCTGCACAAATACAGCTGTGTTCTTATCCGCCCCGACATCATATTCCGCCGCAGGAACCCCGGGGAAGGAATGCAGCGCGAACATAGGCCCGTACCCGCGCGAGCCCTGTGGGGGGTACTTGCAATATCTGACAATCTTGGCAGCGTCCTCCTACAAACAAACTCATTAGCATATCGCATCGTTGGAGGCTTCAAGAAGTAAGCTCGGCTGGTCAGCTTACTTCGGAATGACACATTGGTGTCAGAATTCCGTGCGCCCCAGCATCAAGGGCGCGCTTAATTAACCACTCCTCGCCCCACGGGACGCGGATGATCGGGCTTGCGCCTTCAGATGCTACGGCATTAGTCAACTGTAGCCATTAGCTGCTACCTCACCGCGGATTTGCAAAGGATTCTACCTCATAATAATCCTTATCCGAAATCAGACCGTGCTCGGCGTCTACTAGGACCCAGCTGAATCTGTTTGCGTGCTGTGCTGTTGAGCGGAGGATTGTCTTTGCAACGCCGGCGCCAGGGAGTCTGTTAAGAGTTATTATATTCGTCAGCTAGATTGTACTATTGTAACCAGGCTTGTTCTTGAATTGAAAGCATGACGTACGTAAGCCAAAATCCGTAGGCTGTCTTGCTGGTTTGCAGAGCGGTGTTGAGGGCTGTGTTGAGGGCCATCTTCTATCAATATAAGAAAAGCGATATACCAATCCTGGTGAACGGGGTTAGAGAACTAATTGAAAAAGAATACGGTGAAGTCGAGCAAGGACAGGTGTTGTGATGGCGGGGTGAGGTGGATTCCCCGCAGTGGCTCATTAATAACGGCCTCGGTCGCTCGGTCTTTCTCCGATAGTCCTCGGGGTATCGCACACCGATCCATCGGAAAAGTATCCGAGTATGCGGTCCTGAAGCTCGTTCTCTAAAGGACGTCGCTAGCGGGGCATTGCTATGCGGAGAAGTCCCTGCGAGAGCAAGGGAACGCAAGCATCCACAGTGACTTCTGTTCTCCGGGACAAGCTCAACGCTTTGCAATTTGTCGAATATCGACAACTCTACATTGATCACCATCTACTTCCGCCAAACAAGGTGCTTGAGAATCAATGGCCCACGAGGATCAAGCACTAACGACATTCTCGCAAACATCGTAGAAAAAATGGTCCAGTGAAGAGAGGAGGGGCTTTGTACCCGTGCTCTAACAAGCGCATCAGATACGACAGTGAGCGTGGATCCCGGTTCGAGCCGAAAAGGCTGGTGTTGATCAATTTTGATATGTTGGCGACTTTTCTGGCGCTTTGAAAAAACGAGAAGAGGTGCTCGTGAGTAAAGATTGACGGCGTCGTCTGTTCATGTGTGAGCGTAAAGGTAAAATGATCGGATATGCAAGTCTGGAGTAACCCCAAATCAGGGATAAGCTTGAATACTAAAAGCTGGAAAAAGGCCTGGGTTGAAAATTAGAGTCAGGACTATATGCAAGCTAAGACGGCGCGAACTGAGTGGCAAGACAGTCCCTATGCTGAGAGTCTAGGTAGAGCGGGATTGCTATCGAGGCCTACCAAATCATACGAATAAGCTATTGTAGAAGGGCTTAGACAGAAAGTCAACACCCTCGCATTTACTCCTATATCCCTCAGGCCTTGCCTATAGAATGTGTCGCGGCCAATGACAACCAACCCCAGTCAAGCCCAAGTCGACCATTTACTACTACCTGTCCCCTTCTTCCGAGCAGCCGGAGCAGTCTTAGCATTGTGGCACCCATCAGAGAGCTATAGAATTCCAACTAATCAATATTTGTCTCGCACCCAAGCATTTTGATCATAGAATAACTCTGCTGAGTTCTTGGCTCAGCTACCTAAGCTGAATGGCCTTCAGTTCTTGCGCCAGACAACGCAAATATGCTTGTTCTCATCTAAATCGCACTGGTGCAGCATGCAGACCCTTTATGAGCAGTGTCCTACTTAGTGTAACTATACGAGAAACAGCAATGGTAAGAAGTACGTGCAGTAGAATGACAGCAAATAGATACAGACGGAGTTTGTCCCTTAATCAATCTCCATTACACCAAACCTTCAAGCTCCGCGGCAAGTGGTGAGAATTGACAGCTGAACCGACATTATGCACTTCCTTATGTTCATTGGTTTCCGAGTACAGTTCTTGGCCCATTAAGTTATGATTTACTACTACTTATAGTTATCACTGTACTGCCCGGTTTCCGGTGAAACAAATCGTGAGCTTCTAGATGGAGATAGCAGCAATATCTGAGCATATCACAGCATCGGCCTAATGACTCCACTCTGTCAACAGGTGAAAAACGGGGTTCGCCGCTCAGCGCAATTTCCGATATTATGGTTGGGTGTAGTGCGGAGCTGTAAATCGGAGTATGACCCAATTGGGACGCAGAGCCGATGAGAACGACTCATGAGATGGATGAAGTCATATTCTTACAAAAAAAATTCGATAAGATGTTCGATGGTGATCGTGAATAAAGTTTATTTGTATAGAGGTCGGCTTCGTCCCATCACGCCTCAAGCCAAAGATGGCAAGCGACCCTAAGCTAATTATGAATTGATCATACTATGCATTCCAACGAGTCAACCTCATTGTTTCAGAGATACCCCAATCTCCTCCGGCTCATTATCAGCAACTTTCTCTACGGGGCTTAATGTCTTATCCCCATTCTCACTCAGCCCGCCCTCCTTAAGATGGCCAGTCGTCTCGTTCTCGTTCTCCGCCATCTCCGTGAGGAAGTACTCCTCCTTATCGATGTGGCGGAACATAAAGTAGAAGATGACGGTGAGGACAAAGCCTACAATGGACGGGCCGCCAAAGTCCCAAGTCAGATAAGGGTCCTTGATCACGGCCGAGCAGGCCAGTCCGATGGCATAGGCGACCGCCGTGTTGAGGAGGTTGATGGCGGAGACGAGGCCGCGCATATTTTTGGGGGCGCGGGAGTAGGCGATGCCGTAGGCGGGGACGTTGATGAAGAGCTCAGAGATGCCACCAATGGCGTAGGGGATGGCGATCCACTGGTATTCTCTGTTAGTATAAAAGGTAACAAGAGCAGCGGTTGGTGGTTAGTGCAGAACGTACCCAGATAGTGATCGGTGCCACGCGTGTATTCCCATTTTCATCAACGCAAGTATCCGAGGACCCCCATTTCCCGCAGGGACCAAGCTTGTACGCGTAGTAGTTGAGCACAGTGTATCCAACGCCCCCAATGGAAGAGATGAAGAGACCAGTTGCCATGCGTGCCACAGGGCCATAATGGATCTTCCACCGGCGCAGCAACGGGTAAAGCCCGTAGTTCAGGATCGGCGCGAAGACTATGATGCTGAGTGGGTTAAAGTTCGAGATCAGGTCGTTCGGCACTCCATCCGTCTTGAGCATGGTGGAGAGGAAACTGGCGGCGCTGCCGAGGCCGTTGTCGTTGATGTACTGGATCGGGAAGAAGCAGAAAATCCCGGTCGCTTGAAAGGTGCGTCGCACGTCCTCGACAAACTGGTCGTTCCACTGCGTGTGAATGTTCTGTCCTTTCGCGGCAATCACGGACGGTTTCGCGGCATCCCAGAAGCCGTGGCGGCCGATGCGGAAGATGCCCCCACGAGAGAGACAGATCTTTAGCACGCGCACGACGTTGGGGAGGTCGCTGCCTCCAGGGGGAAAGAGGACGAGGCGCTTGCGCAACCAGATCTGCAAAGAGAAAGGCCTTTAGAAGTGGGTTCACCGTCAAAGGAAACTGGAAACATACCAGAAGAAGGGGTAGAGGGATGTAGAGGAACAGAGGCAGAATGAAAGCCAGCCACCAGCCGACGTACTTCTCAGCGTACGAGGTGGCGGTCTGCATGAAGCCGCCAATATTGATGAGCAGGTAGAACCATAGCATGGCTCGCTCAGCAGTAGCCTCCGGGTCGACAATGACCCGTTCGCCGCTGGGAAGAACCTTGATCTTGGCCTTATCGCGAGGCATCTGGTCGAGGAGGAGGGGGGATACGTTGGGCTTGAACATGGCTGCACAGATTAGTACCAGATGCGGGCGGGGTTTTGGGATGAAAGGTTGAATGGGAGAAGAGGAACCTGAACATACAAGCACCGACAGAGAGCATATACAGTGAGATAAAGTACGGCGCCTTTGCGCCCCCATTGGCCAGCAGCTTGGGCGCCGTAGCACCGACCATGAGAACGTGCGCAACGCCAAAGACCGCAACACCGTAGAGGATCATCTTTAAACGTCCAGTGTGCGCATCGGAGAGGTAGCCGAAGAACATGGGCAGCAGGTACGCGAGCATACTGAATGACTGGCTGACGGCATTCGCCTTGACGGTGCCCATGCCCAGGGCACCAGCCGTGTCCTGGGTCCCGCGCGCAGGCGCGCCGTAGCCATTGCCTCCTGCAGGGAGCGGCCGGTTCACGAAGTTGGAGATGAGACCGGACACGCCCAGATACGAGGCGCGCTCGCAGAATTCTATTATACAGATCAGGTACGCGACGGTCGGGAGGGCGCCGGGGATGCGGCGGAGCGTCTTGAGCTCCTCCTCGGTCGGCTCTTCGTAGTCGGAGACGGCGACGACATCTTCGACGGCGGGCGCGCCGGTCTTCTCGTTGAGGACGGGCTCTGCTGCTGGTTGTCAGCCTTGGTATGTGGAGTCGGAAGGGCAACCGTACCCATGGGGGAGGAGAGGTATAGACAAGACCAGAGCGGTGCCTGAGAAGCGGCAACGATCGTCGGCCGGGAGTATGGTTAAATACCTTTGGAATATCTGTCTCCTTCTTAATACAGCCTTCATATGGGACCCAGGGGACGGGAATGGGAGTTGCGATTGCGTGCTGTGGCAGATGTAACCATACCCCGTCCTGTTATCAAGTCTATTGGCCAATGGTCACCTTATCCAATTGGGTTCCTCCCCTTCTTTCCCCCAAAAAGAAGACGCACCGGATCGGAGCGATAAGCGGCCGCCTGGCATGCGATCACGAATCACAATTACTCCAAGCAGGGGCCGCTTGGTTGGATAGTCGGCTAAGCTCCCTGGGCGGGCTTAGCACAGGCTTAGCTCTAGAGTGGGCGTCAATAAGGAGCATCCCTCGGGAGTTCTGGCTGGCGTGGCGTTGGGTTGCATTCTTATCGCTAGAATAGATTAATTCGCGGTTGGTTTCGGTCATTGGCATTGGGATGCGACGATATGACCAGTTCTTACATGTATGCTGCTTGCCTGATTGACTCTGTTTCTCGATTCCGGTGAGGCATAATCTGGACCCACCATGGCGATATCGCTATCGGGCTAAACCGAGTGTCGGCTGGCGACAGTTAGATTGCTCAATAACGTTGTCAACTCCACCAAAACCACCAGCCTGGGACGTGGCCTGCGGGCTGGCCCCCTCTTTGTCCCCAAAACAAGCTAAACGGCTTGCAGTGTTGCAGTAGCCTCATGGGCTAGTCTCAGAATTCGCAACAAAGTCGTGGCTTGCACTAGTGGGCTAGTAACGAATGCCGCTCATGGCGATAAGGAGCGGAGGTCTTGAATGCAAGAATCAAGGCAAGGTCTAAATTCTCGGACATTTCAATCGAGAGGCCTCACCGTGTTGCGTTTGGCACATATTACAAACGTCAAACAAGGCATCTCTTAATCGGAAGATGTAGGTCGCCCGTTGTGCTCTGACTCCAGAACGGTTGGAGTATAGATTGGAGACCCACTTGGGTTCAGAGAACGAAGCCTGAGCAAAACCGTGGGTCAGACGGCTTTGACCGGCTTGGGGGCGTATATGGAGGAAGTTGACGGTGTTTTGGTAGAGGAGGGAATGGCCATGGAAGATAGAGGAGCAATAGCCCAGGAATTGAAATCAGCGATCTTTTTATTTCTCTATCTCTTTCTTCCTTTTTCGTATTGAGTGTCAATTTGGGCCAAACCGCCAAGCTAGCAAGGGAGAAAAGCCCAACTACGGTTATAGACAGGTCAATCAGGTTGATTCAGGGGCTGAGAGAACCTTGAGACTAGGAACTATAGCCATGACGGCGTCTGTTCCTTGCTGTGCTGGCGTCTTCCGTCTTCGACGCATTGGCAGAGGCCGATGCGCCACCAATGGAAACAACAACCAGTCATGTGTAAAAGGTCCAAGGTCAGCATTGGAGCGCCTGAAATGTACATTGTTTGTCTCAGACCTCGCAATAGACACGACTGCTCACGGATTGGACAAGGACCTGCATGTTGAGTGGCCCAACCGCTGGCTATGGTTAGGTACGTGTAACCTCATGCGCAGTAGCTTAAAGCTAAAAGCATATAAGTGAAGCCAGCCGACTATTCCCACCAATCGCCGTTTTTCATGGCGTGGAACTTTCCCTGATTGGGCCTGGCTCGGGTCGGATCTGGCCGCATGGACCATGCGGAGGTTACACCTGGAATACTCACGAGATCCATGTGTTTACTGCACCAGACCTTAAAGACTGCGCCTTTTGAATGAGAGACTGCTAGGGCAATGGTTTTCCTGCATGATCGATCCATTATTATTGACGCACTTTCTAAAACCACATCTGATATGGCCTAAAATATGGATTTGATCGCATATCGACTAGACTAGCGAGATTGTTATGCAGCCGAAGGCACTGCAAATTCTCGACTGACATGGTGTATAACCACCGTATCTAGTGTTCAGATCAACGTTAAATACCACGATTGGCAAAGGGAGTGATCCATCTTCAAGGTAATGAGACTGGCGCATCATATATGAGTGCTTTGTGGACAGGTTCATTCTTCGATGTTTTCGAACTGGCCTTTTGACCAGTATTCTCTCAGTACACAAAAAGAACTTTCTGGTCTGCCAGCCTCCCTATCCCAACCTCCTCGACGACGCAGGTCCAACAAAGGCTTTTATGTACAGGTAAGAGAAAACATTTGAAACCTTTCGAGAACGCAACGCTCACACCCGTTAACCGCACCATCCATGAGGATCCAGAGCGCAATATCATCGGTTCATTCGCGGGACTTAAGAGCTCCTCCCAGCAGTCGATCGAGACAAAATCTACTCCGCACGCTGAAATGGATGGATCATGACTGCAATGTTTACCAAGGACACCGCACACTCGCAGATCAGGAGACTGGCCTAGAGACTTGAGGACGTTCAAGTCGGCGACCCATTCTGCTTGATCGTACATGGAGATCCGCGTCTCCAGATTGTACGCTTCCATACCTCTGAACGCTGAAGGCCCTTGGATTCTCAGAGGTCCTTCCCAACCTGTGAAGGACATGTGGAGAGACGACGCCTCGAACGATCCGCCAGACGGCTTACCATCGAATCGGTTATGATTGACCACGTGCCACTTCTCGACATCGTGCTCTCTGACCATCGGCTGCTCAGGCGCAAAGAGGAGCGCTATCCCTGGCTTTCCCACGTTACCGATAGCATGCGCAACAGCACATGAAGGCATGTCTGGAGGTGGGATCGGATCATGCAGGATCCGTTGAGCAATAAACAGCGAGTTCCCACTTGATATCGCCATCACCTCGTCCATTTCATGTACATCGACCGATAATGTACCGGATTCAAATTGTAGAATCGCTGCAAATGCTTGCTGCCGTGTTAATGGACTCGGGTAGATTGAGTCTGTGATAATGCCATTGCGGGCCATCGAAGCAGCTGCAAGATGCTGACATTCCAAATCTTTCACCACACTTCTCGCCCACGCCCAGGCTAAGGGAGACTCTTTGATCACGTTCATAGACAGCGTGATATGGGGGAGCTCGTGCTTGTAATGGCCAATTACACGGCCCAACGCCAGGAGCGAAAATTGATGGTCAGGGCGGTGATGCTTAAAGTATTGTGCGATCTGAGCCGTTACAATCCGAAGATCTAAGCGGCCTTCTTTCACGAGCCACTGGACTACTGGAAGAGGCACAATTGGTCTTAGAGCCCTGTCTTTGGTTGTCCTGCCGCGCCGTATGTATACAGCGGCCAGGTTGTGGACACCAAACAGTAAGTCCCAAACGACCGTGGTAGAAGCCATCGGCTCCTCATTCAGAAAACTTGTGAAGATATAATCCTGAGAGCCTGATTCTACCGGCGGATCACAGCTCCAAGGCTCCTTCAAAGCCTGATCAAATCTGATGTCTATGCTCGAAGAAAGAAACACCCACTCCTCATCCGGTATATCTGAGGCTAGCGTTTCATTAGTGTCCCAATCGAACCGACTTCTGCTTCGCTTGCGACTGGCCAGAGGTTCTATCTGCCGTAAAGTCTCGTAGCCCCATCTGCCGTCGTCTTCTCTGAAGCGGATAATACATCCTTCCGGCTCGCAGCAATGTGCTTGGAACGTTTCACGGAGGACCCGGACGCGGTCTGAGGGATGCTTAATGGCTTGGAGGATGAATGAGGGATCAGTGACCCCGAAGAAAGGAAGATGCGTATTATCCTTGACCTTGACATTCCCAATCCAGCGCTTCCCACAGTTTGAACCGTACCTAATGAGCTGCAATGCGGTTTTTCTTTCTTCCTCACTGTTGGACCGGAAAAGCTCAATACCTCCCACCAAAGGGGACAATAAGTGAAGGTTATGCATCACTTCCACAAACGGGTGCTTCTCGTTGTTTTGTATGATTCGGGAGTTTTCCAGATCCTCCTCGAGAGGTCGAGGCCGCTTATTCGGATCCGCGTAGGTCAATTGAGAAGGAGCAGGGTTGTTTCGAAAGTCTTGCAGGGCATCTTGGTACGCTGAATAGTTAAATGTCCACAAGGATTGAAGAATTCCCGTCGCCGCCGAAAGATTGTCCAAAGAGTCTAAAGAGGCACCTAGTATGAGCGCCTGGAGCCCTGAGAACGAAATCTTCGAGTCGTGCAGAGACGATCGTTTGCATTGGACTGGGCGGTAGTAGCGCAGACACGACAGTGGCAGGGACCAGTATACCCCATCCCGGCTACCGTGGGGATCTTCATGATAGGCAATGGATAGGGTTGCAGTACCACCTTGAGCAATGAGAGGGTCTTCCTGACGGCGGTCCAATGTCCTGGGACCAAGGAGTACCAAATCGGGATATAAATGCCAGGAAGTAAGGCCGAGAAGGATGCCACCGTCCAGTATCCGCTGGGGCTTCCCGGCGACCAAGTTATCGAGAGTGGACAGCGCTGTGCAAAAGTTGTGGATGACACTGTCGCCTACGATTGTCTTGCCGGACGCCGATAACTTTATCCCGTCTGGGGTGACCTGAGTTTGGATCGCGACTGACAAGTTATTTGCGATCAATTCAACTTGCTTTTGTTTTCCTTTGAACGAACTATTGTCTGCAATCTGTAGCCATGCACGAGCACTTGCATCCCAGCCCTGTAGGCTCGACCAGTCTGTGTCGTAATGAGCCGCTTGCCATGCAAAGATACTGCTGGCTCTGTCATTCTCAGGTCCTTGGTTCTTGATGGCTTGACGTCGCTGATTAACTAGCTCGGTCCAGATAGCCGTTGCCTCTTGCGGTGACCAAATGCGAGCTAGCATGCAGGCCAACAGGTGCATAAGAAGCGCTGAGCTGCCACTTGTAGCACCTGCCCAGATACTCGTACTGTCAATGCCTAGATGAGGGCCAAATATCCCGTCCGCGATATTCTTGGGCGGCGATCCGGCTTTGTCCAATTCACGTGCAATTTCGCTGGCCCTGGTACCGTATGCCTTCAGAAGAGAAGGCACTCTGGGAAGGATGTCTTCAAAGAGAACTCCTAGTCGACGGGCGAGAATGTGAAAAGAGCCCTCCTCTGCTAATTCCCTCCTATGCCTCGACAGCCGCTCCCCAAGCGGAAGCAACTCGGCAGGACATTTGAAAAGAGCGAGGTCAAAGTTTGTGTGCAATAATGAGAAATTGGCCTCAGGGTTGAGTTGTATGGCATTGGCAGCGATCCGTTGTATGGAAGCCATTTTGACCAGGATCGCTTTTTCTCGAATTGGCTGGCTGAGCTTGGTCATATATAAGTAAATAGCTGATGTTAACCCACATGGTCATCACTAGACATGGGCTGTGCGATTTTCTCTGGATCATGCCGCGTGCACTGCCACCGGAATCTCCTGCGTTGAGGTTTTATACTATCCTTTTCATACTTCTCACGCAGCAATCTGGCACTTTGTTGGGTACCAAGTGCGAGTGGCAGATCAAATATCCGTTTATCAAGGTATTATCCTCTCGATTTATTCTGAATTCGAGGTGATTCAACGAGGTGGTGAATGGGTAACTTCAGCTACAGACCTGATATGCTCCCCGCGCTCGAGAGAGCGCCTAGGCAAAGGTGCTACACGTGGACCAATTGACAATGAGGTCTTATGCATGGCAGCTGCCGATCGCCCAGTTGGGTTGCAGTCCGTTGTACGGTAGAATCAGCCTTGCACTAGCGTGAACATTGGGACGACGACTCCTGCTCATGTCCCGCATGACTAAGATCACGACACGAGAATTCCGATGATATTATGTTCCAGCAAGATAAGGTCACCGTCTTTTATGGATGGTAAACTAAAGAAATCTCACGGAGTCTACACTGAGCTGGATATGTGCTCTTCCGATTGAGGTTGACGTACTGAAGGCAATGCTGGATAAGCTGCATCGTCCATTGCCCAGCCGAAGAACGAGCAGAATGTCTTAGTTATCGGAAGGTTCATGGGCATATCGTCCATATAGCCCGCCTACCGTCTGGCGGGCACGGCACTTGGTCCGCTCCTTCTGTTGCGATGAAATGTTTAACATGTTGCCTGTGATCCGCTTCACTCTGCTGGTTGGTTTCGGCGCCGGTGTCCCATTTAATGAGATAGATGCCAGACTGAGCGACACGGTGGTGAATCGACCGACCGATGTATACCAGTGGTGTCGTGCAATATGACTACTGCAAAAAATCGGAATGTGTCGCTTTTCAGCGCACAGATATTTTGATATACGACTCTCTGCCCTCTTGCGGGTACCTCCAGACTCGAAGCATATCACTTCTTAGCTGCAGTCGAATTCCAACCTACCTATCTCAAATGATGGCCAGGTATTTCGCAACAGAAGTGATGTCCCTCCTAAGGTCAGGGTATGACCTTCAACTCGATGCTGGATATCGACATCATAATCCTCAAGATTGAAATGGTCGTCAGTGCAACTGACCGCAAGAAACGGTGACCTTTCCTTTTGTTCATTGGATAGTCCTACCATCCATTATGGCTTATAGTATCCGGATGCAAGATGAATAGAAATGGTCTAGTGCGAGGCCGGATATTGCAAAAATCGGATGGCGGCTTGATGTTGCTTCGAGGTGGAAGTAGCAGGGTCCAACGGCACTTGCATAGTACGAGTTGTTCTCGAGTAGTTTCAGAAGGATTAAGTCGGGCCTGCACCGTCAACCAACAACCTGTCGTTGCACTGAAGGAACAGTGTTGAAAAAACTGTAATATCAGACCGGGTAGATAAAGGTCAGATTAATGGATCCTGTTCATCGTCAGGTGATCCTACCTTTACCTGGAATGCCGGACGACTGTCTTCAGCTTCTGTGCCCCCAGTGTGGTTTGACATATCCAACAAGCACTTGGATTACTTGAAAATGGCCTGCTGACAAGCCAAACAATCTTGTCCCGCAAGGCTGGATATAGTGTCACCATCGGCTGTTCCCGACACCTGAAGGAGATTATACTCCAGGGTCATCTTCAAATATCTGTCATAGATGCAACTTTGTCTCCCGAGCACCTGGCCTAGCAAGTGCGTGTCCGGAACAAGAGAATCGTTCCCGTTATCACTTGCCGCATTTGCAGGCAAAAATGGAAAATAGAACCAAACTCGCAATGGACAAGCTCCCAAGTAAAGAAACACAATATCAGCGCTTGACTATCACCTGAAAGAGTGAGATTCTGCTGTTCCTGAGGAAAGAGGCGGCTGGCCTGGTTACAGATCGTACATCGCCGGAGGAGCGGTGGCCTGAGGACAGATGACAAACCTTGTTAGCAGCTTGAAATTACCAAGAGCAGATCGTCGAGAGACCCAGTGGTACCTTGCAGACGCATCCAAACACCTCCATCCTTTGCAGTGTGCCGTCTTCTAAATCAGTTTCGGCTGCGTCGGAGCACTTTCCCAACGAGACACCACCCATGACTGCACGAGTCGTGTCCTCCAGTCGTCTCTCCAACCCTCTCTGAACCGCCCGTCACTTCATTTGTCCGACCAGCTGCGTCGGCTCAGCCCGCCCGCGGTCGACCTTCTTCAGCAGCAAGTTCGATCATCCCACGGACTGACAGGGGCCGCTAGCGAGGCGTAAGGGTTGCAGTAACACATGGTAGCGGCTGCTACGTCCGTAATTTCGCCAATGAAGCTGTTATTCTCTTGTAATTGAGGGTCTAAGACCTTTCGATTGAAGGAATGCCCCTCAGCCCGATGTGCCCAGAGTAGGCGAAGTGGATCGGGCCCTGTCTGGGCAGTCCCCGGGGTACTCAAGCATCCTTGGCAAAATGCAAACGTCTTGGCAGAGCTCGACGTTTGCTAAAAATCATGGTATAAATGATAGAGAATAAGGCTCGATTGTGAAGCGATTCTGTTTGATGATCCTGGTGTGGCTTGGTGGGCGTGGAGGATGTGTTGAGAAAAGGAAGTGAAGGGAGCAGAGGATGAGGGACGGTCGACAGCGGTAAACACAATAAGAACAGTAAACACAGTGAGGACCCTGGGGACGCCAAGGCTCCGCCCAGACCTCGAAACCAGATGTCTTAGGCGTTGACAGACGGAGCGTGGGATGGACCCTTATAAAACGTACCTGCACTGCCCTGCATCTGCCGTCCATCCATAACCTGCATCTCACCTACAAAATTTCATCTCTCTTCAAGTTTGCTGCAAGATGAAGCCCTGGATTCTCGCCTTCCTAGCCCTATCAGCCTGCGCTCTGGCCCAGGAGACCGAAACACCCGGTCCTTCTCCCACCGAGTCTGTTGGCTGTGAACCGCACGGAGACCACTGGTAAGCTTCCTTGCCGTTTATTCTGCCAGCCTCTACCAGATCAAGCACTTTAAATCCTTACTAACACAATTCAGGCACTGCGACGCCCCAGCAACATCTACAGAGACTGATTTGGAGTCAATCTCTGAGACCCTGCCCCCAAGCCCTACAGAGTCGATTGGCTGCGAGCCGCATGGAGACCACTGGCACTGCGATGCGCCAGCCACAACGACCGAGTCCGAGTCCGATGCAACATCCACCTCCACCACCACCGCCACTGACGGCGAGGCATCTGAGTCTGAATCTGCCAGTCTCTCGCCGAGCCCAACTGAGTCCGTTGGCTGTGAGCCACATGGAGACCACTGGCACTGCGATGGTCCTGCTGAGACGGAGAGTGCGAGCAGTGACAGTAGCAGCTCAGCTGCGGCCGATGCCACTGCTACTGATGAAGCGGGTGCCGAGGAGACCGGTGGCGAGCAGCCAGAAGACGGAGCCGGGATTGTCGGTGTGAAGTTGTCGGGTGTGGTGGCGATGGCCATTGGGGCTGCTGCTGTGCTGCTGTAATATGGGCGAGCTAGGGTTAACTATCTTTTCTGTGTATATCACGTCTGAGGACGATACTATTTATGGATTGGGATGGTCTGCTAATGATCTAAAGATGCATTAGCAAGGAATATGAAAAATCACTGGTAATGATGGTATTCAAGACACTCCCCTTTGCGCACCAGCCAGCGTAATTTAATAAAATATACTCTAGACCGTCATTTCCATTGGGCTAGATGAACTATTGAAATAGGGAGTACCTCATGATCCAGTCGCTCTACGCGTAGGAGGTAGAAAGAGCCAAGACCACAAAAACATATACATGTGTTAGTGCTAGGGCCAGGATAGCTCTAGCTGGCCAAGTACCTATGTATATTTTTAAGTAGGTGCGAGCATTCGACCTAACTATCCAACTGGACGAATGCAGTCATACTGACTTTCCGAATCGAAATCTCAAACCGCCTTCGCTTCGACTTCTCCCCCATCGGCGCTCGCTGCCCTGGCCGCAGCCTTCCTTGTCTTCCGAAGTTTCCTCGAATAGGCCACCCCAAATCCATGTTGGAAGACTTCCCTGATCTCCTCAATACTTAATCCCGAGACCTCAGGGTAAAAGAAATAAATCAGGATATACCCGACCCCGCAGATAGCGGCATAAAACCCGAACGCACCAGACGGCGTTATGCCCTGCATCATGCTCAGAAATGTGCTGGATACAATTATATTCGAGCCCCAAGTACAGCAAGTCTGGAACATCGTCCCGATTGCGCGGACTTCCATGGGGAAGAAATCTGTGTTCATCCAAGCTGTGTTCCCCATGGATGCGCCGTAGAAGAAAACGAACCAAATGATGAAGATGAGCACGACAATGGCAGGTGGGCTGACGGTATCGGTTTCGAGTTCGAGAGTTGAGGTGTCTACAGGGATGAACTTGAATGCGATCGCCACAGCAATCAGGCCCGCAGACATGCCCCAAGCGGTTAGGAGGACGACGCGCCGGCGGCCAAGGGGGTCAACAAGCATCATGTTCACCCACGTCATGACGAAATTGGTTCCCGCAACAACTATTCCCACTGCAACGGGGTCTGAGAAGCCAACAAGGTCAAACAACGTGGCGGAGTAGTACATCAGAGTATTGAACCCGGACATCTGGGCAATGACAGCAAAGCCGCAGGCGCACACCAGCGCACGGAAATACGCCGGGTTCGAATGAAGGAGCTTGATCTTGGCCCAGCGCGTGGAGTCTTTGTTGAGTTCTCGTGATTCATCACATGCCCTAACAATCAACCGAACTTTTGCTGCAACCTGGGCGTCCGAGGCGCCCTTGTAGATTTTGCGGATCACAGCCTCGGCCTCTTGCGTCTTGCCGTGGTAGACGAGCTGGCGCGGGGATTCAGGGCAGAAGGGGAGGAGGCATGCCAGGATAATCGAGGGGACGCCTCCAAGCCCAACCATATACCGCCAGCCATGCGGAACGTGCGCGAACGCTGCTCCGATACCATAAGAAATGACTTGGCCGCCGGTGATGGACATGTTATTGAGACCGATGAGTCTGCCGCGGACTTTTGTGGGTGATAGTTCTGCAATATAGAGAGGCACCACCATCGAGGCACTCCCCACGCCAAATCCGACAATTAGGCGTCCGACAGACATCTGCGCGATACTGTATGCTGCGCCTTGGAGGACTGCGCCGAAGGTAAAGAGAACGCACCCGACATAAATGGCGGGCTTTCGACCAAACTATTGGATGAAGGTCAGTACCAACCAACCCAGGAAGTAGACAATAAGCCTGCATACCTTGTCGGCAGTAAGACCGGCAATAATGGCGCCCACAAAAGACCCGCCAGAGCATAAACTGGTGATCAATTGTTTCTCGTTCTCAGACGCTGGGCGCCCATCGAGGTCGCTTCCCAGGTAGACCAGGACAGCGGAGATGATACCGGTATCGTAGCCAAAGAGACTGCCCGCAATGGATGCTGTAAGGGAGACAAGCCAGACGAACCAGCTGGTGGCGATATTCTCGATGGAGTCGTCGTCGGCTTCATGGCCGTCGTACTCCAGATGCACTGGGGCAGTCTTCTCGTCTTCGTCGACAGCCATGATATTTTTTGCACAGCAAAATATGAGAATTGAAAGATGTGGAGTTGGAATTGGAGTAGTCTAAACGAGTTGGAATTCAAGGTGACTCTACCGCGGGGAAGGGAGTCCTTTATACTGTGACACTATTCAAGGTTGTACGAATGAATGGGGCACTTTAGTCCGTCCACTCGCCCACTCTCGGCCCCAGATCGGCAACTTAATTTTCTGGGGTACAGCAGCGGAACGCGGGGAAGCACAGGTAAGCCCCAATCTAGTCAGATTCCCCGTGTTCCAAGTGCAAAAATAGGGAATATTCGCCTGACCAATGTGCTGCGCGGCCTATTATTTCCGAGCCCGGCCCACCAGAGGCCGCAGGTGACTTGTCTCGACCTTGTCTGAGAGAAGATTCCTGCATTCTTTTGTTATGAAAGAGGCCTGGATTTAGATGACTCAATTTCATGAAGGAGTGGAACCGTCTGGCTGAATGGAGTGTTCTCTCTGGTGATCTCCGCTGTCAGTCAGTCGCGCAGCAGGCGACCTCCACAGTGAGCCCAAAGGGTTTCGGACAATCCATGGGAGGATTCGCCGAGAGGTAGATTGCAGCTTAGTAAATCGCGGTATTTGGTCCAACTTGGCATCACGGAGATGGAAATCCGATGTTGGCCTAGACAAAGTCACTATGCCGCCTCAGTATGCTCAAATGCCCTATCATATCGGCAACTCCTGTTTTACTCGGAAACCATCGGCTAGTAACCTCTGAGCTGAGATTAATATGCCTCTGAATTGAAGTAAAGACGCCGTAATAGGAAGCTGCTTGGAATGCCAGTGATTCCAAAGCGAGCCGGCCGTTTTGATCTGGTTAGGTTCAGGAATGAAGGGCAGGCAGCGGAGCAAGGACTGGCGGAAAGCTATCCACTGCTTGAGGCATGAATCACCGCAATCATAGTCGCTGTTTGTATTTGACGTTGCCATCTTTAATTTTATGAGGTGAGGTTTATGACCCACCGGGCCACACAAGTACCCTTCACCATCGCTTAAGCTGCGTTGAACGATGCGCAGCGTGATGAATATATTATAATGGTAGGAAACTGTGGTAAGCTCATAGTTGCAGAATATTTGAGTCCGAGTAACTCGTGGATTTGCATCGAAGTGGAAGTTCACAACGCGTTGAAGATATGATGGTTAAGCCCTGAGATAAGTACTATGATCAAGTGACCAGCCATGATTTACAGAGGCTCATCACCACGCACTATGTTCATTTGATATCTTTTTTTCTTTTTTTTTTTTTTTTTTTTTTTTTTTTTTTTTTTTTTTTTTTTTTTTTTTTTTTGTGTTTTTTTTTTTTTTTTTGTGTTTTTTTTTTTTTTTTTTTTGTTTTATTTTATTTTTTTTTCACCCCCCCCCCCCCC
>JAAXYA010000132.1:0-45253 GCA_013305525.1 Aspergillus quadrilineatus
CATCCGGATATCTTGCCTTGCCGAATTGGTCGTGTTCTGACGGCGTGATAGTTCCTCGAGGCTTTCAATCTTTCCTCCCGAACAGTTGGGGCATATTGCTTCTTCAGTGTTCTCAGCATCTCATAGGTTCCTTGGTCTGCTATGAGCTCTCGTATATGCAGAGCCACTGTTTCACGAATAAGCTCATTTGTTGATTGAATCCCATTGCTCACAGCCTGCCAATCGTGCATTGCAATCAGATAATGTTGATATGCGCCTTCAAAGACTTCATTCTCTGCTGGGACTCTTGGTCTTCTTGGTGGATCAGGCCTTGTTTCGTCATTGGCATCAGGGTCGAAATATTCCCATACACCTTTCTCTTTGGCATGATCTTTAACAACTCGATACCATGTGCGCCAGTCATCCCGTGAGCTCAGGATGGCTTGGACCTTCTTGACGCTATGTGTACCGAATGCAGCTGCCATTTTTTCTTTTCGACGTCGATATGTTCCGAGTCAAGCGGAAATTGTTGGTTTTATCCGAGGAGTAGGCTCCAGGTTGCCAGTGTCCTTTGGGCCAACGATCAACCACCTCCTAGCTCGTCTGTATAGCTCGGGGAGGGCCACGAATAGCTTCAGATATGACAGAAGAGGTAATAGATCTGTATCCCGGTCCTTAAAGCAAGACCGGGCTCATAACTGTCGGCTATTGAGGTGGTTGCTAGCGTCGATTTTTAATCATGTGATTGATATCTGTAATGAGCGATTGCATTGAAGGTCTTGATCTCCTAACTACGATCTGTATAGGCTATTTATGCCTTTTCAAAGGCTTCAAAAGAATGTTCTCGATATCAGTAGATAGTTCAGTTTGTATAGGCAGATGTGACCTGTCATATAGACGATGTGATGTATCAAATGAGCGGACGAGCGAGGTGCTGTATGTTGATTAGTAAGGAGAGGCCATCTCTGGTCGACACTTGGGAATTGAGGGATTGGGGTCACGTGTCACAGGGCCAGGTCTGTCGCGACGACGCCAGCTGGCTCTGGCGTCGGCCCGTGACATCTATGCGTTCTCCAGCGTATCCATTCCCATATCTCCCAAATAGGAAAGCTGAACAGCTGCCATTGAAATGTCCCGAATCTGACAGCCAATCTAACAGCCTTTTTCTGGCGAAACCAAATCAGAAAGGTGCCACGCCAGAAAGCATCCGCACGGCCGAAATTATTCCCTGCTGGTCTCCAAGGAGATTTTCGCGATTACGCAGCGATTGAATGACGGGGGATCTCCTCTAGTACAGCATACAGCTTTGCGAGCGTCTGTGCGATAGACTACCATGTCGACAGAGACCTAAAGATCTCGGGACTGATGGGCTGGATATTGAATTTTGACTTTGACGTTGCAGGTCACACTCCTAGGTATACTTTTAAAGGACACACCCAAGGCTAAAAATCAGCTCTGGCGATGTTAGCAACTCTTGTCTATCAAAGTGATATCACCCAGACCACCCCAGCCAAATAGAAGACACGACCCTAAAGCAGTTGAAGTTCACTCCTGGCAATTACTGGAAGTGCCGCAATATTGATTCCAGAGTGACAACCAGTGCCATGGAGGCTTCTTAACCACCTTCGTTTGCTCATGAGTCAAGCCCAGAATGAAAATATTTAGTCATGCGTTTGCAATTTCAATACATTGCGGGATTGCCTTCCTATCAATTACTGGCCAAGAGTTGGAAATTTCCATATTTTCTGCGCGATTCAGTGCCACGTGCTAAGTAGTAATCTCGGCGGCCATTTGCCCGAAGACAAAGGACATCTGATGTTGGAAATCCCCGGCCAAGTCCCGGGGCTATAACTTCCATGCAACTGTCTTCGCTGTAGAATACCCCGTGATATCCCCGGGTTTTCCATTGGCGTCGCGATGTTAGTCTGCGGGCAATGAAAGAGCCTGTACATTCCTAAAGAAATTGCAAGGCGTAGCCGATGAAAATGAATAAACCATTCTATCCGGCAGTATCACCCGCTTCGAGATGATGTTAGCACGTTAACCGGATTGAACCCCAGAGAATAAGCTCCTATATAAGGTAGGCAAGTAGGTAAGCGCAATCAGTCTCCATGCCGTGGTATCGGATCAGCTCTCCGTCAGTATAATTTTCCATTTTGGGTAATGAAGCCATCACTGACGTGCAATTATTCGAGGTATGCCATCATGACCTAAACCAAGAGTGTGTAAGTTATATTGATACAGTCTGCCTATCCTGGCGTGCAATGTAGGCTTGACCAAAAACGGAATCTTGAGTGGCTAACAAATACCAGACGAAGCATCATCAAGGCAACAGCGGCACTATCGCTTCTCCCAAGCGTTCTTGCAGCTTCAGAATGTCTGCCAACCGTTCCAGACGGACCTGTCTATGTCACAGCGGATTGCATAGATTCCATATATGATACTCGTATCGTAACGAGTGAGACAGACAAGACCCTGCCTCGTCCTCACAGGAAGGCTACGGGGTACTTCAACGGCGCAACGGCAGATTTCAATATCTATCTATCTACCGCTGAAAGAAGCATGGGACGGCAGATTCTTCCAACTGGTCTATCCTCTGCAGAATTCCACAGCCGAAGACGATACCGTTGCCTTCGGGTTCGATAGCGGTGCATATACGATTCAGACATCAGCCGGCGTGGGATACCGCGGCGACGCGGCGGCCGCCAAGTTTTCAAAGGAAATAGCACGGGAGTATTACGGTGATACAGTCGAGCAGATCTACGGATATATCTACGGAGGCAGCGGTGGCTCGCTGCAGACTGTCGGGGCTATGGAGAATACCATGGCGTGTGGGACGGCGGCCTCGCGTTGATTCAGGCCATCCCCATCTCGAACCCAAACAACTTCTGTATCCGCGCTGTTGCAGGCCTGGTATTGGGTGAGAAAGCAGACCAGGTCATTGATGCGGTCCGACGTGGTGGGAGTGGTAACGCCGTCGCTGGGCTTGAAGAGGTCGAGCGCCTGGTCCTTCTGGAGGCTACAGCGCTCGGGATGCCTTTGGTTGGCTGGGAAGATTTCGAGGGCGCGGCAAAGAACAGGACAAAGCTGCTGGAGGTGCTTCGGACCCTGGTGATTGCTAATGTTAAGGCCATGGACCCGACCTATGTCGATGATTTCTGGAGCACAGACGGATATCTCGGTACGGAAGACTCCGAGCTTGGTCAATTTTTTCGGGATAGATTGGTCGAGTTCAATGCCACTGTTGAAGGCATACAGCGGGGGGCTGACAATGTCCCCGTTGGGATCACACTAAACAATGTGCCTGAAGGCTCTCCAAGTGAGCTGGAATTCACTGTGGTCACCGGAGACCAACAAGATGCTTCTTTCACTGGGTATATCAGCAAGGAAGACAGGTCGGTATTCATCTACAGTGATAATAATGCCACGGTGCTAGATCAGCTAGAGGAGGGCGTCCAACTCCAAGCCGACAACCGCTGGTACCCCGCCGTGCATACCTGGCATCGAAACCAAGTGCCTTCGGTCGAAGATCGATACTACGGGTACGGCTACCCGAGGAGAAATGATGGCAAGGCGATTTACCCCCAACGCGATATACTCCTTGCCCGTTGCTGTCACAGGCTGCTACCGGCGGCGGCAGCCATACTGGCAATATCACAGGCAGAGTGATGGTGATGAACAATCTAGCCGACTATGACGCGTTTCCCTGGCACGCAGACTGGTACAAAGGACAGGTAAACAGGGCTGTGGAAGATGGCTTCGAGGAAAATTATCGTCTTTATTTCAACGAGCACGCCGACCACCAGATGGTTCCGTGCCACAGTCTGAGCAACACCGTATTGTCGATTTCTCCGGCCTTTACCAGCAATTGCTCCGGGACTTGAGCGCATGGACCGAGAAAGGCATTAAGCCTCCAAGCGCGACTCGGTCCTCTGTGGAGAACAGCCAGGTGGAATTACCTGGGCAGGCATCCAGGCGCGGGGGAATCCAACCGGTCGTCAAGCTCACAGCTGGCGGCGGAAACAGAACAGAAGTGAATGTTGGTACTCGTGTTATCTTCACACTTGAAGCAGAAGTTCCTCCTGCAACAGGAAAGATTGTCTCAGTGGAGTGGGATTGGGAGGGTACTGGGAATTACGCTAAAATGGAATCTGGAAGACCGAGTGAGAAGTTCGCAGCTCAAGTTTCCTACAGCTATAACATAGCAGGGACATACGTTCCTGCTGTCCGCGTCGCTTCTCACAGAGATGGTGATCCTGGAACTCCTTTTGCGAGAGCACTGAATTTGGGACGCGTGAGGGTTGTGGTGAACTAGTGCTTCAACTCTAATGCAAGGGCTATCTTGTAGGCCTATGTGAAAGACGTCAGCAGCTCTGTGCAGAGACCGAAGAAGGAGCTGAAATCGTTCAAGAAGGTTCATCTTGCACCTGGCGAGAGCAGGAAAGTCGAAGTCAGACTTGACAAGTATGCTTTGTCATTTTGGTGTCAGCGGACTTCAAGATGGGTGGCTGAGGCGGGTGAATTCAAGGTTATTTTTGCAAGGAGCGCTGATCTTGCGGCTGAAGTTTTACAGCGTGGTTTTGAGCTACGAAAGTCGTTTTCGTGGACTGGGCTCTGAGTATAAAGAAGAATGTGAGGGGCTGTGTACGTAGAATTGTCTCATCAGCAGTCGTCGACCTGCAAAGGCGTCGAGGCTGCAGGTGAAGCTCTGCAGCCTTCGGTATGATATATGTTCAGTCTCACAATCGATTTGCTTTGCCCGGGCCACAATCGCGTGTAAATCTGTTTTTCAATTTCATAGAATAATTCGAGGATTTATGGGACAGTGACTGGACGGCTAGGATTTTTGACAAGGCTGGACTTCGCTGATACTCTGGGTTGGAGACTGGACGGCTTTTATTGCACTGTCCCAAATGCAATAATGAAATACTTGAGATCAAATCTAAACCATAAATGTAATGAAGGTGAATGTAAATAATCCTCTGAGTCAAGATTCTCGGTGATAATCACCTGGGCCTGCAACATTCCAGTGCAGAGAATACCATTTGCCTGTAAGATTCATTCTGCCGGTGTCAGACCACTGAGTGGACCATTGTGCCTTTCTTATCGCATTCGATCATCCAACGTTCCTCCCCCTCTTGGCTTCAAACCTATTTAATGACTGGGGACACCTTTAATTAGCAGAGTATTCTGCTAATCATCCCAACCCCCGTAACCCCGATGTACTTCTTCGAGAGTCGCCTTAGATATCTCCAAGTTCGACGACCATTTCGGCATTGAACCCTTTAGATTGGGAGAAGTAGTAACCTCTCTGGTTTGCTAACACTCTTTTTCCTGTGCTCAAGTCTCGCAAATCGCAGTTGAAATGGGTGTGTCCGAAAGCCCAGAGCGTGACTATTTGACTTTGCCAGCATCGCTCATTCGATAGGTCCGTCATGAACCCTGAGGAAAGCTTACTGTTGCGATGCTTGGGTTCGACTACTTCATGATGCGTTGAAGGGCAATAATGAATCAAGACAATAACTTTCCGGTCAGGCTCCAGGCGCGAAATCGAATCGATCTCCATATTCAACCAGGAAAGACCCGCCACATGTGCTTCTTGGTGAGCTTCAACTGACCAACCCCGAATGTGGTAAAGATCATTCAGACCGAAGCTGACGCTCTCCACTTGTTCCTCACTGATAGATGAGAATAATGTGCAACCGAGAACGGTGAGTGTTGGCGAGATATCGTAGCGCGTCTGGTCGAGCAGAACAAGGTCTCCAAGCGCCTCACCTCTCCGGGACGCCTCGTCTATGTCGTCTCTGAACCGTGCCACCTTAGACTTGATCTCCGCCCAACTGCTATGGTAGGCTTCATGATATCCTAGAACTAGAAAGACGACCCGGAAATTCTCCAGCTGCTTGCGAAGGAAGGGGAAGAAACCGTCATCTCTAACGTAGCCAATGTCGCCTAGCAATGCCAAGAACGGCGCCATGGGGTTGATGTCATAGATATCATAGGCAGCCGGAGACTCCAGGTGAAGATCAGATAGAATCTGAAGTCGTATATCTGTCATGGCGGCAACCAGTAACGCGAAGTGATTCAGATGAGAAAGCTGAAAGTGGCTCGTGGTCTTTTGAGGAATGCAGATCAGATGACCTACCCTGTCCCAGGCAACGATACTTCCTGGGATCGTTCAAACAATCCCTCTGAGCACCACATATTAATAAACCCATTATGAGGCTTCAATTCATCTGATCGATTCCGAATTTGTTCCCTAAGTCAATTCTAGCTTTACTAGCTTTCGTCATCTATCAGTGTTCATCTAACCATATCTGTCCCATTGCTTGCGGGCCGCTGCCGGCTCTAGATCGGTATACTACAGGCGATGCCACGGTTATTCATTTCTAAGAGTGCAGCCGCTGGAGGGAAAGGCCTGGAAATATTTTAAGAGCACTATACTGCTGAGGTTGTCTTGGACCAGAGCCCCGTTCTGGCGATCAAGAATTTTGAAACAGCCATACTGCTAGATTGCTACTTTACATTTCCAGTCCAAGAAGCATCAGACGCAGTGAAAGATGATAACAAGATGACCACAGATTCCAACGAGGTGGTTTATATTGGATTATACCACTGCTCTATAATAGCTCGTAACAGGTCATGGTCTGTAACGGGCAACCAGCCAGTGTCGAAGGATATCTCGAGTCTCAATATGTCGCAGCACCATATAATCTGGCCAGCGGCCTCCAGTTCTATATTTAGCAGAGATCTTCTTGTGAAGTTGGGGTTGCGAAGCATGTCGCGTAAGTTAGCTTCTGGACTATAGAGCTATATTATACCTAGAGGCTGTATAAGCTGCTCTCGAATTCGAATCTAGCAGTTATTGATAGTCAGAGTGACAGTTCTATTGAATCAGTTGCAAAGCCTGATTGAGTCTTGAGCCTGCTTGGGACAGAATCCCATCCTCGCTAGGTTTGGAAGAGTATAGAATGCTGATTTGCAGCTATTAAGTATTTTATAGTTTATAGTTTGTCTTTACAAGTTTGTTCCTGAACATATAGTGTCTAAGACAGTCCTATAAAGTATCCTAAATTGTTTCCCATTCTAGTATAATTTCTTGTATGCTGGATATGCATCTTATCACCAAGTAGTTATAAATCAGTTGCAAAGTGCTTGAGCTTCAAATATCAGTATCGCCGTATGTTACAGGTATTCGAAAGCTAGGTGCCGCGCCATCACTGCCAAGCTGGTAGGCAGCTTGCGGCTCATGAACAGCGGTATTTGACCTGTGTACTTTCTGCGAAGCTCAGTGATATCTCTAATTAGTTGTTGATGCCTATAGAACCAGGGAGAAGGTTAAACAGCATGGGGCTTAACAACCAGAATTTTAGGAAATTCAGCCTGGAAATATGACCAAGACTTACCTGGTAGTCATGACGCCTCTGGCTTAGTGGTATATTTTCTGATATTTACCCAGGGTTAACTGATTATCTCTTGGCAAGCGGGGTAGCATGCTATAATAAGGGGATGGAAGCACAGTGCCCTTTCAAGCAGATTGCTCTGCAAATGCAGTACAACAAGATCATAGCACAATAAAGACTGTTCAGTGGATACGACGAAGCGCTTCGTATAGAGTGGTTTTGGCTGGCTCCAAATACAGCATTCGTTCGTGCTCAAGAGTAACTACACCACCTTTCCTGTGTCTTACTGGATTATTCTGACTGATATATTCAAATATATTGTTGTCATGCTGCGTTGTTTCCTCTTGATTCACTACGGTTATATAAGTTAGCAAATGATCTATTTGTGTTTGGTAGTCTCTTTGCAAATACTTACAGGCAGCAAACTCCAGTTACACTGCATGCACAGGTGTCAAACGTGACACAGTAGCAGTGGAATTGAGTCTACATTCAGTGCTTTCTCGGTAAGTAGCGCTATAACTACTCTTGAAAAAAGGGATATCGCTAATTATAACTAGAAATATAAATTGAGTAAAAAATGGATGAGGTTCGACAGGGTTTCTCGACTGAACGGGCAGCGCTCGATGCTATGCCGGAGTCCCATATAGACTGGCCAAGGTTTTTTGAGGCTCTTGGAAATGAACTGGAGCGTTCAGAATGGGCCGATTATCTGAATGAACATGGACTAAAACTGTATGACCAATACCTGGAGAACGACATCTTATCTGAACTTGAAGAAGGTGTTACATTTATACGGGGTGCTATTCATCTGACACCAGAGGACGACCCAGACCACCCAAAATACCTGAATAACCTTGGAAATCTGCTTGGCGACAGGTATATCAGGACAGGCTCAGTGGCTGATCTTGAAGAAGCTGTCGACGTTGGACAGAAAGCCATCAATGCAATTCCAAAGGACCATCCCAACCGGCCAAGGTACTTGAACAACCTGGGAAACCAACTCAATGACAGATACCTAATAACGGGCGTGCTTGCCGATCTGGACGAAGCTATTCAAGTCGGATGGGAAGCTATTCGTCTGACACCGGAAGATCATCCACATCGACCGGCGCTCTTCAATAATCTTGGTAATCGACTCGGTGACAAGTATCTCAGAACAAATACGCTGGATGATCTCAATGAAGCTATTCATGTTAAACAGGAAGCCCTCAAAGTGACGCCAGAGGGCCATCCAGACCGGGCAGGGCGTTTGAATAACCTTGCAATCGAGCTGAGTGCCCGGTATTTAAGAACATTCGACGCGGCTGATATAGAGAATGCCATCGAAGCTGGACGAGAAGCTGTTAAAATAACACGAGCTGGCCATGCAGACCTGCCAATGTATCTTCATAGTCTCGGCAATTCTCTCGACTACAGCGGCTCGAATCTTGAAGAGGCTGTTCGAGTTGGCCGGGAAGCCGTCAAAGTGACGCCAGAGGATCATCCAGACAGGCCAATGGCTTTGAACAGTCTAGGAAAGCGACTTGGTGAGAGACACTCAATGACGGGTGGCCTTGCCGATTTGGAAGAGGCCATAACATGCCATCAATCTGCTTTATGTCAACTTAACGCGTCTACTATCCATCGAATAGTCGCCGGTAGAGCAGTCATACGACTTTGCGCAATCCGAAAGGAATGGCAGCGAGCTCTCACGGCGGTGGAGATTGCCATTGACCTTGTCCCTAAGCTAACATTACGATCACTGGAGATTTCTGATAAGCAACATATGCTTGGTCAGGTGGTCGGCTTCGCTTCTGACGCAGCAGCAGTGGCACTGAATGTAGAGAAGGGTCCTGCAGTTGCTCTAGGCTATCTTGAGCAGGGCCGGGCTCTGCTTGCAACGTCCCTTGAGGAGATGCGGACTGATATCCTAGATCTACAGGAGCAATACCCTCTGCTTGCAGAGAAATTTGTCTCCCTCCGAGACAGGCTAGAGCTACCTATCGACAACAACAATTTCCCAGCAGAGGAAGATATCCAATCCTTTTACCAGGCCCACGCGAATGCACGTCACAAAGCAGCCAGCGACCTTGACAAACTGATTGATGAAATCCGCACAGAACCCGGGTTCAATGACTTTTTGCTCCCGCCAAACATAGTGGAGATGCAGGCTGCTGCAAAAAGAGGTCCTATCATTCTGATCAATACCAGTGATTACCGCTGCGACGCGATCATTGTTGAGGAGCACCAGATAAGGTCCCTGAATCTACCTAGCCTCAACAATCACGGGATCAAGAAGAGGGCAGAAAAGGGAGATCTCGCCAGTCCCAACACCCTTGAGTGGCTCTGGGATGCGATTGCAAGCCCAGTCCTTCAGACCCTGGGCTTCTCTCAGTGCCCTCTTGCCGACAGTTGGCCGCACATATGGTGGATCCCTACCGGTCTTCTGACCAAATTCGCTCTACATGCGGCGGGTCGGTATACGAATGGACCTTCTGAATCAGTGCTGGATAGCGTCATGTCATCCTATAGTTCATCTGTGAAAGCGATCATACACGGCCGCCGGCACCCTAGTGTGCGACCTACCTCAGCCCAGGCGCTCCTTGTTGCCATGGACTACATCCCCGGTAGTCCGCCGCTTCCTTTTGCAACGGAGGAGGTGGTAATGCTACATAACCTGTGCAAGTCAATGGGCTTGACTCCGACAGAGCCAGGGCGACGCAAGGCAGATGTTGAGGCACATTTACCGCAGTGCAAGATCTTCCATTTTGCCGGTCATGGCTATACTGACAATTCAGATCCATCCAAAAGCTATTTACTTCTGGAGGATGCCCATCCATTGAGTGTCGCGAATCTTCTTCAGATAAACATCCGGGAACATTTACCGTTTCTCGCCTACCTCTCGGCATGCGGGACCGGTCAGATCAGGGATGAAAGATTCCTCGATGAGAGCATTCATCTGATCAGCGGGTTTCAGCTTGCAGGGTTTCGCCACGTTATCGGTACTTTGTGGGAGGTCAATGACGAAATTTGTGTGGAAATTGCGAGAAACACATATGAAGGGATTCGAGATGGAGATATGACAGACGACTCTGTGTGTCGAGGGCTGCACAAGGCTATCAGAGGGCTTAGAGATCGTTGGTTGAACAAGCCATCGAAAGTCAGCCGTGGGAGAAGTACAATTATGAAAGCCGACGTGTCCTCGACGGCTGACGTAAAGAGTGTAACCAATGCCGTTGAGAGTGGGAATAGATTGCAAAGAGACGTTGTCCCATATGACAATGACGGTGAGGATGATCGAGGGTTTGGAGAAGCACTTTGGGTTCCATATGTCCATTTTGGTGTGTGACCTAACTTCTTTATATATATCCTTTCATGTTGACATGCCTTGGATCCCTGACCATATTGTTTGGACTTGGGAATTTGCGGAGGCGAGGTCTTTAAATCCCTGAAGAGGAATCTGTCGGTTCACTATATTTATGCCAGCCTGCTGCATCCTAGATTGGCAGGTAGTATGAGAAATCATCATTTTATTTCTTTTATGCTCCAAGATACAGGGACGGGCTGGATCTGGATCTGGTAGGGCTTCAGAAGCTCACAGATTGGTCAAGAGAGGGGGTGTACGTGGGAAGGTTGCACTGGGTATTCCCAAGTCAGAGGATTTCAGGCCGTTTACCTGATACTCATACCATCAGGGATACGGTAGTATTTTATATTGCATCGTCTCCAGCAGATTCATCCTTTCGCAGCCTTGCAAGTACGTATAGACCGTACCCGTTAAACACAGGTAACAAAACGCAAACTTGTCCTTAAGGCAGAAATCTTACCAGCTGCAATACCCTCTCTGACTGCTAGATAGGGTCACATTCAGTACGAAACCGTATACATTGAAGACAAATGTCCACTAGCTGAACCAGAGGGCAGGTAGTGTAAGCAAAGAGAACCCGCAAGGGGCTAGTCGCTTGCCGACTGCGCCCTCTTAGGGCTAGCACATGTCTTGGTCGCCGTACATTTGCCGGTGGATCATTGCTCGCAACATTGTTGGCGAAAAATACACCAGAAAAGGCTCCAACTCTGTTATCCTAGGTATACCGAGGGTGTCGAATGCACTGGGCGCGATCGCGGGCGAAACTTCCAGTCCTGTATGCGCCGAGCTATAAGCAGCCGCTTAGTCTTACCATGATCTAAATCGGAACGGGTAAGTCAGGGAAGATGGTAATGAGGATACCTGTGCAGTTACAGAAGGGAATAAAAGATGTAGATACACCTGCAGCTGTATCATTATGATAAGTCAACTTCATAATCATAATTAGCGCCGTACGTACTTGCGCTTAGAGCATCGCCTTGACAGATTAGTAGTATGAGATTTTACCACCGAATTTGCTCTAGATCCTTAGGCACCTCCCAGCCATGAGCAATGCAGACCCTCTTGTACTCATTGATCGCCTCGTCGATCCTATATTCCGTCCCCTTCGCATGGAAATCCAATCTCGCGGGCCGCGGGAATTCATTCGTAATCGCCATCCGCACCTGGAGCAGCACACTCTCGATCGAAAACGACGGCAACCAGCCCGTGTTCGTCAGGAGCTCCAGGCACATCGCACCGCCAGCGGTGATATGGCCGCCGCCTCCCAGCGCGAACCTAACGAATCGCGGCCGAATGATTCGTAAGAACGGTGGAACGAGCGGAAAGTCAGCCGGAAAGCGCATCTCCATAATTATGCTTGTCATATTAGCTTTTTCGAGGTCTTTCGCAATGGACAAGCTCTTATCAAAGCTGTGCAGCTCGACGATCCATTGGTAGACATTGTCGATAAGGTTGCTGTTGATGTACCAACCCAGTTCGTGCAGGGGCTGTTTCTCTTGGGTTTCCAGGGCTTGGCGCAGTATTCTCTGGAGAGTGCGTGTTGCCCGAGGTGTTGCGTATCTTGGTTCGCTAAGAAGATGGATAGACGAGCGGTCGAGCGTGCCGGGGGAAAAATTTGTGCGAGATTCGTCTTTTCGCTGTTTTCTGCGGTCGGTGCCTTCGTCGTCCGACAGCAACATCAGCCGGTCCTCCGAATGCGTTTCAACGCTGACGTCGTCATCGCCGTCATGGTGTGATTCATCCTTTGTAATGGAAGACAGCTTGCGCTTCCCCTTGACTGGCTTTGGCTTAGGCTGACTTGGTTGACTCTGTGGCGGCTCTGTTGCCTCTCTGGATCGATGACTGTTTGTTGCGGAGATAGGGATCGTTAGTACTGCCTGAGTACTCCCATAAACAGGACGGTTCGGATCCTGAGCATAGACGTGCGTCAGTTTCTCGGCCTTTGGCCGTAACGGAAGGCCCACTGATGGAAACCTCGAGTCGACGAAAAGATATCTTGGCTGGACCCAGTCCAGGTGCTGCACCACATAGCAGGACTCTGAGCAAACAAACTCTCCTGGGGCATTTACTACCTCGTTCAAAGCTATAGCCATTGTACTCTTCAGCACACTGTGCGGCCAGTAAAAGTTTGAGTTATAGTTGTGATGTCGACTACTGTATCCGATCGAAGTGTTAAATTGCGGAGCCATGTAGATACCATTCCCACAACTTCTGCCATTGACAACTTCCTTGTAGTGAAGGCCCTCTCTGAGGATGCTGTGCCAATTGTGCAATGGGCTTCCGTGCCAGGCAAATAGCGTCGGGTACTGGAGGCTAAGCCGCTTAGCCGTCTTGTTGACAGCCGCCACAAACCGCTGTTCCTTGTCCGGAGCGCCCTGCGCGAAGCGGAACTGGATATACGATTCCATCTCTGGTATCTGGTGCTGCGGGTTATCGTCATAGATGATGACTGATCGGTTAGATCCGACAATCCATTGGAGTATGTAGAGTGCCGAGAGATTGATCCTATCCTGCCATTCTGAAAGAGGTCTGAGTTGACCACCACGTTTTTGATCGATATATAATTTCATATCCAGTACACTAGGGAGGGTATCCAGAAGATCCAATGCCACACTGGCTCTTTTGCTCAGCGACAGCGAGCTGATATCCGTATCGTAAGTGACAAACTGTACCTTTCCTGCGTAAAATTCTTGAGACCTCAGTTGCGTCAAATGTCCGCGGAATATTAAGTCTGAAAGGTATATAATGGGCTGAGCGGAGATATCTTTCACCCGCGCATGAAGCTCGTTTCCGGACCGCGTCAACCCTGGGGGCTCGCTATACGCTGGAGTATGCCGGTTCGCCTGGTTGCTGGTATCAGGAGAAGGGGGTTCTAGGAGAATCACGATCCAATCGCCAATCTTAATGCTGTAATTTTGGTTCAGATGAATGGTAGGTCCGTATTTCGTATCGTAAATCAACTTCCCTTCATAGAGGCTCATATTGGGATCCGTAGATCTATTTGGATTGGGCACTTTCAACGGAAAGCCGGTCGGGAAGTCTTTAAGTTTCCCTTGAGCGGCTCTGTTATAAGCAAAGCTTATGAGCAGGTCGACAACGTATGGCTGTGACGATATCTCCCACTCCAGGCTGGGTCCCATCCCAAGAGCCATGTACTGATACAGACACAGTCCGTTTGAGCACACGAACGGTTTGAGGGCTTCAAACCCAGCGTCGATCCTGCAGTAGCAGTTAAGACAGAATTCGGTGCACCTGACGAATCGGCGAAGTGTAAACTGCATGGCGACTAGGAGTAAGGACATGTCAGATGGGTCCCCAGTATTAGCCAAGTGATCATGTTTGAGGAAGCTGGGCGGCGACTCTCGCCAGTCCGGCTCAAAGTATTTTTGCTGGCTTGTTGATTCATCAGAGACTAGGAGCCTTCCCTGACCGTCATTCATGTACAGCTCTGCCCCTGTCCATGAGAACTTCTTCTCTAAACGGTATTTGACGATTTCTATGAAGCGACTGTTGAGCAGGGCCTGGAGAGACTTCCCAATGAATATTGAGTGTAGAACTGGCTCCATGCTACCCTTGTTAGTTTCCTGACCTGGATCAGGCGGTCCAGGTGCAGCTTCGTTAGCAAACACATGCAGCGCGGAGCTCAAACTAGGCTTGTAGTCTGCACAGACGCCAGCATATAGTTTAATTATACCGCGTCCTCCAGGCCTTTGGACCACATCAATTAGACGCCGGTAACCATACGGATATCGAATGAGGAGGACAAGATACTGAGACGGCCGGACGCCCCACGCCTCCATGGCCTCACCGGAGATCCCTAGCTTGGAGATGCGCCGAGAAGCCGACAGTATGATGGAGCCTTCCGGATCACCCAGGTACCCTACACGAAAGCCAGCATTTTGAGCTTTGCGAAGATCGGCCCGGATGCACTTCTTCACGTCGATAGTTTCCGCCTGTGGATTGACGTCCAAACCAGCATCGCTGCCCACCTCCCAGCCAATCTCATCAGCGCTGCTGTCCTGCTGGAAACCCCAGGAATCATCGCTATCGCCCGAAGTAGCTCTATTCAGGCAATTGGAGACGGTGTTCAGGAAAGCGCCAAGAGGGAGGCCATGGAAACTATCGAGCGAATCCTCCAGGAATCGGGGAACAGTCTCGGGAACGTTTTCCGAGATAGTGAATACGAAGTAGTGGTGTCCTCTAGGATACTCTGCGCTGTCTGCCGGCAAGTCAGCCTAGCTCTCAACGATACTTGTGTTTGGATCTTACCTGGAATCGATACCTCCACATCGATGGATCGAGCGTCGAAGGGAGAAGTGTAGGTGAAGTAAAAAGAACCATCCTCACTTCCAGCTCTGACGTCAGTCAGTTGAGGGAACGCACCTGGAAGAAGAGCATCTGCGAGGTCTTTCTGGAAGTCCTTCCGCGGCATGATGACCAGTTGACAAGTATCAGCAATGCCAGAAAGTTTGGGGATCAGACTGGCGACAAAGCAGAATCGTAATGGGAAAACATGTTGGGTCGGGGTGTTTGTCCAGAAACCAAGGCAAAAGACAAAGGTGCAGGAAGTCAAGCTGGAAGAAGTCAGAGTTTCATTGTTTACTGTGTTGGCGCTTGGAGGGGGCGTACGCATAATACCTTTGTTACACATAGTAATCAGGCAGGATGGCGCCCTCTGTACCGGTATTACAGGATACAAGGCTTGGGCCGGAAATAACGAGCTGAAAAGTGAAGTATCAGTGACATTCTATTCGATTAGAGTCATTTCAGCCTATTTACCTTGGAGAAAGATTTCGACCTTAATAAATTCCATACCAGCCGTGCGGGGAGAGCTTGGCTGTGTCACTACTTCTCTAGGTACCCAAGTACCAACAGATAGGTGCCTAGAGAGGTGTCGGTGCCTATCAACAACTACCTCCCTGGTGGCTCCAGGTATGACGCGATTTATGAGTCCTCCGATAAATTACACAAATACTTTGGCTGTAACACAGCACGTTGGCCGGGACATGGCCAATAATACCACCACAGCTTAGGAACTGCCTTCACCAGCCGCAATGACTCCATTATACCAAGACCAATGCAAATTCACGAAATAGTTGCCGCCTGTGTTCATATATCAGTTTACAAAATACCCAATGTGCGGTAAGCAAAGTTTCCGGAGACTTTGCTGCGCTGGTCCAATGCAAACGTCCCTGCAGATATTATCAGTGAGTTGTGCCCTGGACCCTGACCTATAGGTTCAATCGCACTTCATCTAAGGAACTCAAGGTTTATTTAGGCCGAAAAGCTGGACGCAGGTCAACGCTCTCAGGAAGGCTCGAACCGGGACCAGGTCTATCTATGAACACCGCGCTACCATTCCTGACGGACGCTTTCCAAGCGAACCCGGAGTCAAAACCTCCAGAATAAGGCCTGCAGTTGCACATATCTGCGGTTTACACGAGTCTGGCTCGAGTACGCACCGGCAAGAGCAGTGTGCAATTGACTGGTAGACGCGTAAGAGTGTCATTGTCAAAAGACTCCGCGCTAAGGAAGACGACCTAGCATTGTTTCAAGTGCTGGATTACCGCTATCTCTATGCTGAACTGCCGAAGAGTCTAGGACAAGCTGGAGCAGCTGATCAACTGCGTTGCCGAACGCAGATCTTCAATTCATTCGCGATAGCCAGCCGCGGGTTCTAGCTGCAACGTCTGACCAGTATCGGGTCTGGGTGGTCGCCGCGAGGATAATAACTATCATCCACGAGGTGACAGAGTACGCATCCGACTATGAGCAACTATGGTTCTGGTGGGAGCTTGGATAAGCAGATAGTGTAAGTTTTGACCGTCGAGGCGACCCTGTCAATCCGCTGAAAAGGCTCAGGAGGATGTTCCCGAAGAACTTTCTGCGGTCATCGTGGAGTTCAAAAGGAGTAGTGTCATGCTTGTCGAAGAATCAAGCGTTGGGATGATCTTGTTGATACTATATCTCGTCTGACGGAGGGGCTGGGATTTGAGAGCTGCCTAAGGCCCGGAAGGGGAATCCAAAGAGCTGAAGCGAGTCAAAAACATGATCCTGATGACTTTCGTGTCTAGAGCTAAAGCTTGAGCAAGCAGACAGTACCATGAGTTGGTAAACGGACGAGGAATTCAGTTTGAAGACTTAGAAAGCCACTCTCGTCTTTTGATTTGGTGAAATACGCAGGTTGCATTATATATAAAGGATGGGACTTTCAGTCAATGGAATTACATACCGAAGCTTAGCCAATGTTGAGTGAGAGGAAGAGAAGATATTGGCGTCTCCATGAATTTCTACACCGTGAAGCATCCAGTGCTGATCCGTCTAGCCCTACATACACCTCGTTCAAGCTATAAGCTAGGCCAGAGCCGATCTCCTTGAATAGGATAATTTAGTAGGGTCGATGTTCCTAATTATAGCACCATTGCTTATAGACCGAAGTTCAGGGCACATGAGAGGAAGCCCAGCAGTGTAGTTAGGAGGTTTGAGCGTATGGTGATTAATAGCATGACGCGCGTCCCTATTCGTTTGCTTCTAGATTTATCCTACCTGTGCGAGGAGATACCTAGGTTTCCATACGGAGCCGGTTTAGGCGTGCAACGTCCAATGTCGGGAAACGTTAAACTAGGTGCGGATGCTTTATTGGCAGCCACGGCGTCCCTGAACTGAAATTGTTGACTTCGTGCAGCATCATTGCAGGTCAGGTGAAGGTCACTGATTACTCCAATAATCTGTACTTAATAGGTACTAGAAGACCAGCCATGAACAAACGCTAAGGTAGATGAAGCGCTGCATATGTATTCAGAGGACCTGATACCTCATATAATACATAGACTGATTGAGAACGAAAGAATGTAAGAATATAATACAATATGTGTAATAAATCTTACCTCACCTACCGATTTTCAGAGTATAAAGAGACCCCTACATTGAATCTTGAATATTCTTCACTCGTTTTCGCCCGCGAAACCGTGCCCGTACCTCTTCCTTGACGTACAACTCTGCCCAAATTTTCTCGATGCTCTTCCATATCACATCTCATCAAGTGTCGGCTCAGTCTCTGTTCCCGGGTATGTATCCTCGGGCGCCGCCTCGCCTCTATCTGCCTTGACCTATTTGGAACGTCAGTGATCTCATCAAAGCATTTTACTTACATGAATGGCAGGAGGCAAGCTAGTTAGATGATGCCAGGTAGGTGTCAGGTGGACATACATCAGCCTCACTGTCCGTGGCACTTTCCTGTCGCCACTGCGACGTGGCATGAACAGATGTTCGACGCTGTGTCATGACAGGCGGCATCTCAGAGTCGTCCGGGAAAGACGAGGACATGTAGAACTGGTCCACCTGGGCAGTGGAATGGACTTGTGGCTGACCCTGAGGTGCGTGCAATTTGTTATACTGCGAGTGGAAGGAGGCGCAGGGAAGGATACGCCGGACGGCGGGAGTCGCCTTAAAGGAATTGATGACCAGTGCGTACATTTTTCTCAAGAATGTATATGGATTGTTGAACTGATTGATAGTTTGCGAATATGCGGGGAGTTAGGACATAGTTGTTAAGGTTGGGCTGGGGTGCGGGGATTTATATACTTGAGGGTCATTGTCGTGATGTCATGTGGCGAGGGCCCGGTGGTAAGCGAAAGTTCTAGTCAGATGATTATTCTATATTTATTGCTTAGTTTTATATAATCTAGATTTGTGGTGAATGGAATCATAGGCCGAAGCAGTTGGCGTAGTAGGTCACCGTTGCTGGCCAGTCGGAGAAAATACCCATGACGCCGACCTTCCGCGCCAGCGCGTCGACGATGCGGTACATGTCGCCATCGCCCTTGATCACATCCGCAATGGTTGAGACATAGTACTCGCCTTCTGCGGCAGCCTGCTTGAGCGGCCCGGAGCGCTCAAGCGACCAAGTGATAAGATCGAAACCGGCCTTCTTCGCAGCCTTTGCATATGACGAGGGCACTATCTCGCCGCTGGCGGTGCCATTGAGCAGTGCAAAAATCGGCGGTGCCAGAATCCGAACGCCCTGCTTGTACAGCTTGTTCATGCTGGAAACGGCCGCCTCGTAGCCAGCTTGCGTGTCAACACGGGGGTCGAGGTACACAGCCTGCTTGCCGAAGCTAGGCTCGGCCTTGATCCAGTAGAAGATATCGTCTTCGAGGAAGGACTGGGGCCACACGCGCTTCGGGCTGATGCCCGCCTGCTTGTACTCATCGATGAGCTGCTGTGCGTACATTTCTTGCGTATAGTTGCCCTGGAAGGGCATCTCGACCTCGGGAGTTTTAAGCTCAGGCGTAAACTGCAAGCCAAGACTGTCGGTGATTTGAATGTAGGTCTTGTGGTCGATGGTCGTGGCGCAGTTGTCGTAGGTTGATGTTCGCCAGTCAGGACCACCGTACTGGTATTCCTCCGGCGTGGTGGCATTAGGGTTTGACGAATCCATTTTGGCGCAGAGTGAGAGGAACTCCTCGTGCGTAATGTCGGAGGTGCAGCATTTCGCCGTTGCCTCGGAGTCTGCTGTCGCGGGTTGGAATGGGGTGGTGCATTTCGCGGCGAGTTCGGGGATCAGCAGGATGTTGGTGGTGGTGTGTAGATCGCACTGCGAGTGTCGGCAGACGAGCTGGCGGTCGCTAGTAAATGCGACGTCGCACTCCAGCAGGCCTGCACCCATGCGCGCCCCCGCATAGAGCCCCTCGCGACTGTGTTCGGGAAATTGGAGTGGGCCGCCGCGATGGGAGATGGAGAAAGAGGAGGAATCGCGGATGGGCTTCTCGGTGCAAGATTCGAGCTTCTTCTTGAGCGGGCTGTCGTCCATCTGGTCGACCAGCCAGAAAGGTCGCGGGCCAACCTGGATGTTTGTTACAGCATGCGATTGCTTGTTGTATGCGGGGGCAGCGACGGCAACGCCGGCTGCGAGAAGAAGCGAAATAGCATGCATTCTGTCTGACCCAGTCAAACCAAATCTTCTTGCAGATGAGCTCACTCAAAAATCGAGGGCCATCGTCGCGGTATTTATGCCAGCTAGCTAGTAGATACTTATCTCCATGGCCCGCCTTGGTATCCTTGGCGGCTTCCACACATGCAGTCAGCATGAAATGTGATTGGGATGCGGGAGCAGCTGATTACAGCCCGTTGGCTGCGGAGATTACGGCTCCAGGAACGGCCAATCCAGCCGCTATCTTTTCGCACGTTGATCCTTGCTAAAGTGGTCCCAAGTCATGTCTCTCCTGGTTGAGCTTTGGTCGCCTTAGCAGGGTGGAAACTCGGACGCCTGCGCGACATTAAGATGACGAGAAACCATGGAGAAAAGATTGCCATTTGCTCTGCCGCTCGTGACTGTTATGCCATGGGTGAGTTAGGCGAGACGTTTGTCGATGGTGCCCCGCTGGAGATAAGCTCCGAGTAGAACTGGATTAATTGCAAGGGCCTAAGCTGCAGATACTAGCCACGGGCGTTGCAAGCGAAGCTCTCAGTTAACCATGGTCTAGAGGCAGAAAGGTCAGGGAACGAATCTGTCGTATCAGGTGTGGAAATCCACTCCGGCACCAGGGTTCGGACGTCATAGTTCAAATCATAGTTCAGCAATACCAGGTTTTCCTGGTTCAATCCATCGCAACGGTGTTTCATTCCTGTGTGTACAATTAATATCATTTGCGGGGGTAAGGCGATTTTCACTAGCTGACCGCTGTGTTGTGTCGAGATTGCACAGCATTTACCAGGCGATCGGGTAAAAAGTTCATGCGTGAGAGGTCCTGAATATCTAGTTTGATCAAAACGAAATTAGCATCGTCACCATCGTGGATGGGCTCTGGAATACCTTGGCTGTTGATGGATGAAGAGAGTGGGTGGTGAGGAAGCTGAGGAACAGGCGGACTGAAAATGTGCGGCAGTACAGTAGACGACCGCAAGTGCAGGTGAGGTAGTATGCTGGTTGTTTATTCAGCACCGAGAATGTTAGCAAACCATATATAATATCAGAAAGTAATTCATTGGGAATCATAACACCTAAATCATTCAAATATCTAAAACTAAGCCACCGCATTCACCTTCACTTCTTCCCGCTCAACATGCTCTATGTCCAGCTTCTTGAGCTCATCCACGGGCGCAGCAACCTCACTAGGATAAAAGTCAATCTTACCGCCAGCCTGGATAACGTTTGTGCGGTCGAGCGTGTTCCTGCCACGCGTATACGGGTCAATCTTCCAGTAGTTGAGACGCAGCTGTTCGATGAGATCATCGCGCTTGCTCTGAATATTCTTTATTTCTTCTTTGTTATGCTCCCCACCGGCCTTGATCCATTGCGAGGTTTCGCGGAGCAGATCCTCGCCGATCTTGGCGCGCTCCGCCTGCAGAGCGTCTCTGGCAGCTGTGTCCTCCATCAAGGCGTTTTCACCCTCGACGGGCTCGACGTATTCGTATGTCCAGTCTTCGTTCCCGCCTAGCTCTTTGGGGATCTTGTCCATGTCGATGAATTTGGCGAGATCTTTTGCGCCGTTCGTGAAGTGCACCTTTGAGACAATGACCGGGTCCATCCAGCCCTTGATGATCTTCCAGATTCCTGCTAGAGTTAGAGATGTAATGGCACGAACTGTGGGTGCGGAGCTTACCTGAGAAAATCCAGGGTGCGTTGTGGATGAGCAGATTCCCGAGGCACTCAGGGTAGTTGTCTTGGAAACACTCGATGATGAATTTGACAGGCGGGTATTCCTGATACCATTAGCTTGTACGGCAGATAATGTAGCGAAAGAACGTACCATGTTAGATAGGGAGAATCCGGTCAGATCGAACACGATGGTCTAAACGGTTAGGAGATACATCATTCATCAAAAGACACGGCAGGGACATACCACTGTGTCAACCGGAGGTACTAGCAGCAACCGGGTAGACTCGATGATGTGCAGGATAAACCGGTTGATAGCCTCAGTGCTCTGAGCCGAAGGCTTGTGCAGCTTCACCCGCACGACGCCCACCGGTCGGCCTTGCTTGTCTGTGCCGTGCTGGTAGCACTTGCCCATGCGCATCTGGGACAAGAACCCTTCGGCCTCCTTGGCTTCATGGGGCTTCGACTTATCCTTGGACTCCCGGAGAGCGTGCAACTCCGTATTGAGCAGGACCTTTTCATCGACGCAAACCTGCTTGATCCGCCACAACATCGACCGCAGCATCATATCGAACGACTTGGCGACATCGAATTTACGAGCGCGCAGGAACCGCAGCAATAAAGCATCTGGGTTATCGTTTTTGGCGGTGCTCAGCAGGCCGGCCCGCAGCTCCTCCGCCGTGGTATCATGCAGAATCTCCTTGATCGACTTGATCTCGTTACTGGTCAGGCCGGTTTCTTTGAGGGTCTGGGACAAGTGCGCCGTGAAGGCGCTCTTGCCGCTGGCTGAGACAAAGGTATCGGTGCGGGCCAGTGTCGACGGCGACTTCCCGGCCTCTCCGCTCTGGTTCTCAATCGGTTGCTCGGGGGCGCCCAGCGAGGCAGCGTCTAAGAGGACGAGGACGATATTCCACATCTGCTGCAGCTTCGTTTCCTGCTCCGCCGACAGGTTGCCGAGCCATCCTGGAGGGGTGTGACCGACGTAAGCCATCGTAAATAGAAGACCAAAGTGTTCAAGAGAAAGTGTTAGAAAGGAGTGAGTTGTTGGGAGGGTGAGGACCAGGGCGACCCGGTCGATTTAACCTCACGCCTCGCCTGGTGAAAGCTGACCCTCCCAAGAGTCCAAAGCATATGAAATTAAGTCCCCGCCGACAGGATCGACGAACCTCGGGCTCTTCGACGGCACAAGGGCAGCCCGCAATCGATTAACACGCCTCAGGGGAACTGAGTCGAACTGGGAATTTGGGAGGTCTGAGCCAGCGCTAAGGTCGACCGGCTTCCATGGATTAGCCAGTAAGAGCATTTCTGATGTCCACTGGATATTGGTAGTCCACCCTTACCCCAGAAGACGATGGGTCACTGGACTCTGGGGAAGAATCGTAACCGAATTGGGATGGCGGGGCAACTCTAGCTTACGATAAGGCAGTCTCTATCGGTCCTATCCTATTCCGATGTCTAACTTGGTCTGATCACACACTGTCTCTGCTTCTGCTCAGCGCAATAGCTACTTTTAGGCTACTTTTGGGGAACAATCTGATTCTTGAAACTTCCACACAGGAAATTTTGGCCGGAAGACCGAATTTGTTGGACGACTCGAGGAGAGTGGTGGAGCGGGAATGATGTGCGATCTCACCTCCAACGTCAGGTACCTAGCCCCCGCCACTGCTACCACTGGCGACTCGCAACTCGCGACTCTTTCCCGATTGATCGTGACTGACGTTATTGACCATCATAGTCTGGAGAGGCTTGGGATGATATACAGAGAATTCCCTGGATCCTGGATCTCCAACGTGTTTCAGATCTTCGCATAACCTCGGCGACCACGAACGCACATGTGCACGACATCCCGTACACTGAATCTCCAGCCAACCCCGGATCAGAGAGCGGTCCCGCAATGTGTTCTGGGTTTGCGGGGAGCCAGGGCGAGTCCATGATGCTATCTCTTGGCTTTTTTGCCTTCTCTTTAGTGAGTCCAGGATAACGCTGAACGCGCAAAGCTTTCCCAAGACGACTGGCTCAGGTTGGCAAAGTCGACTACTTAGTCAAGCGTTATCCATGATACATACAACGCAGACCATTCTGAGCTATACCTGTTCCTCGCCTGTTCTATCTGCCGGCATTCGGTGCGACCAGAACTGGCTTTTATCAGCAGTGCGGCCGAGCGTCCAAGGAAATCATTCGAAAGCGGTGTGACGCTTTCATATAGCGAGTGAGTATTGAATTTCCTTTTTCAGGTCTTGGTAATCGTCTAATCTGGAGTGGTGAAGTGTTCGGAACTACCCCGCTCCCGACCGATCCCCAGCCAGTTCGTCTTTATCGTCTCGATCGCGGCTCTCCGTTACTCAACACCACCGAGTCCGGGACCAATCGAACGATGCATCAGACCCAGCTAAGGTCGGACTAACTGTGGTGCCTGCAGGTGTCGGTCGGGATGGTCAAAAATACAACTCGCGACTTCCAGTGTCCGAGGTGCAATCGGAAATTTGCAAGGTTGGAGCATCTGCAGCGCCACGAACGATCGCGTACTTGAACCCCTGTCCCGCAAAACGTGCTACTGGACTAACCGGTGTAGATACGAAGGAAAAACCGTTTGTCTGCGACAAATGCCCTAAGTCATTTACTCGTAAGGATTTGCTGGTCCGACATGAACGCCTCGCCCACGATTCGTCTCCGGCAGCTGCAACCCCGGAGTCGGTCCCCACAGCTCCAGCCGAGCCGGTGTCTGATGGCCTCAATGTGCTGGCTTCTGCAGTAACCGACCATCCATTCTCACCAACGCACGGGGCCGTCTTACCGGCAACACACGCTGCGTTTCCGATTGCTTCAGCTGCAGAGCCAGCCCCTTTCAGTGAACCTTTTCCTCACGAGGGTGATGATTTCACCTCGTTCCTAGACAGCATCCCCGTGCCCAGCCACCCATACTCCCCCACCTACCAGCCGCTGCCGCTCTTTCCTGCGCTGCAGTTCGATTCTGGTTCAGAGTATCCCTCTAGTCTAGGTCACGGCGGAACTGCGACACCGTATAGCTCGGTGCTCCCGCGTCATGGAACGCAATTGCCATCACTGCACCTCGAAGAGTCTCAGCCACCACCTTCCAGGAACCGCCCGCTCAAGGGCCCGATCGGTGTGACGACACAGTGCCGTGATCGGCTGGTGAGCGAGCTCCGCAACTACGCCAATGTGATACCCGACCAGAATATCCCGTCGCGCCATGCCCTCTCCCGATGCCTCACGGGGTATGTTACTGGATACCATGACCATTATCCGTTTCTTCATATTCCCACTTTGAACATAGAGAAGACACCGTTGCATCTTGTCCTGTCCATGGCAGCTCTAGGTGCCCAGTACTGCCGGGAACCTGACACAAGCATCAGTCTCTTCTATGTCGCCAAAACCGTGACTTTGGAACATATGCGGCGAGACCTCCAATGGACTGGGTGTCGCAAGACAGTCTCCGCGAATCAGAGCCAGGACATACTGGAGACCGTTCAGTCACTGCTTATGTTAATGTCAGTTTCGTCTTGGTTTGAGCATTACCCGCCCCATTATGAGGGTTTGTACTTGCGCAGCCAGTTGGAAACCTTGCTGCGGAAGGATGGGTTGAATACACTCCCCCGGCAAGATGGATCGTGGGAGAGTTGGATCCGGAACGAGAGCGCAAAGAGAACAAAGTTGATCGTTTTCTGTTTCTTTGGCATTCAGACAATTGTATTCGACGTTCCGCCCGGTATTCTAAGCGAGGAGATAACCCTTGATCTGCCTTGTACAGAAAAGGAATGGACCGCTGCTAGTGCTAGCGAGTGGATGCAATGCAGGCAGTACGGTCGCGGAAGCCCTAGACTGCAAGACGCTCTGATTTCCCTATTTACACGGACCCCGAGTGCGGGAGGCCAATTGGAAAGCTTTACCTCTCTCGGCGGCCTTGTCCTCATTCACGCCATCATTCAAGACATATGGCTCATCCAGAAGGCATGCCGTGTCCCCGTGAGTTGCAGCTCCTCTCTATCACCGGCCCAGATTACCTCCTTGGAACAAGCACTGGAAAATTGGTGCCAGTGCTGGGAACGCAATCAAGAGTCCTCGACAGATCCCTTTAATCCGAACGGTCCACTCTCATTTACTTCCACGGCTCTACTGCGTCTTGCATATATCCGTCTCAACGCCGATTTCAGCTCTGCACGGCGTCTCCAGACTTTCAACCCAGACGAGATTGCTCGGTCCCTCCGACAAAACCTCAAAGTACAGCGCAGCGACCGGCTGACCCGCGCCGCACTGCATTGCGCACATGCGTTGAGCACGCCGATCAAACTGGGCATCAACTACGTTGCACGTACGCTGGTGGCCTCGTGGTCAAACCAGTACGCCCTCTGCTCGCTCGAATGCGCAGTTCTCCTAGCGAAGTGGCTTGAAATCGCCACCGTGAAGAATCCCGAGCCCAGATTGACGGAGCAAGAAACGAAGCTACTCGAGTTCGTGATTGAGATGGTAATGGAGGCGCAGCATGGGGTGTCCCGCTCGTGGCTCTTGGAGAACAATACTCGTCTGAGTGCTGTGGTGACCAGGCTCTGGGCCCGGTTGTTCACGGCGGACTATATTTATGAGCTTGTTAACCTGATCGGCCGATCATTGAACAGCTACGCCAATCTTCTCGAAGACGTGGAAGCCACTTGAGTGCGTCCATACATGGTTCAAAAAATGGTGTTAGATCTTGGCGCACCTGGTGACGGTTCAATTAAGACATTTTTAAGAGGAGATGCTGAGTACAAACCTTCACTCCTATATGTGAGATGCGGCCTCTGTCCTGAGCGGATTATCCGCAACCGGAATCCAGCTGTTCCAACTCCACCGACACACTGACAATCTTGCCGCGCCAGTCCAGCCATTTTCAGAAGAGTTTTTGACAAAATTAGGACGAACATATCAATTAAGACAGTATATTTGCCCTGTACCGCATAGTTTTTCCACTGGTGAACCCTTGAGGATCGTACTGTATAGAACATCATAAGTAAGCGATGGCAGTACATCTAGCTGCAGATTGATATCTGAAGTTATGACGACTGCGTCGACCTTGCTGAATGAGACGCGTTGGTGCCTAGAGATCAGCTGCCCTACAAGGCAAAATGTACGAATACGGGTCCCACCGAATCACTAGTCGAAATTCTAAATTTCGAGGTACCATGATTTTGAGAACTTATTTAAAAGCTTTCCTCCCCCATTTGTCCATGGATTCGTCATTGACAAGCTGCTACCGGATGCCTTGGGAGTACACGAAATGCCCTCGTACCCAAGCTCGTTGATCCCTGGTGGGGGCAGGGTGAGAGGTATTCCACCACTACCAGCATGCCATCCTATGTGATGATTAACTTTCCTACAGAAGATGGCCGGGTTGAGGTCAACTTAGACTCGAAAGCATGTAGAGCTGTTGCAGAGCTCATCGGTACAAGCCCAGCTGAGGTGGACCACCCCCTTGGCCCACCACCGCCATATGAGGAGGTTCAACCAATAGGCACCCAGCAACTGCTTGGTATCAGGTTCAACATCGTCATCCAGGTGGTAGGTAGTCGTGGGGATGTCCAGCCATTCATCGCTCTAGGAAAAGAGCTGCAAAAGCACGGCCACCGGATTCGACTCGCGACACACGATACCTTCGCCACGTTCGTCAGTGACTCCGGCTTGGAGTTCTACCCCATTGGCGGAAACCCGGCGGAGCTAATGGCATACATGGTCAAGAACCCCGGGTTGATCCCGCAGCTGCATAGCCTCCGGGCTGGCGACGTGCAGAAGAAGAGGGAAATGGTTGCGGAGATGCTGGATGGGTGTTGGAGGTCTTGTATTGAGGATGACCCAGTCACGAAGACTCCGTTTGTAGCAGAGGCAATCATTGCCAATCCACCAAGCTTTGCCCATATTCATTGTGCCCAGGCGCTGGGGATTCCGCTGCATTTGATGTTTACCATGCCGTGGAGCAGCACGAGAGCGTTCCCGCATCCATTGGCGAATTTGAAGTACTCAGACACGAGTCAGGAGATGGCGAACTACTTCTCGTATGGTATTGTGGAGTGGCTGACGTGGCAGGGGTTAGTTCTCAGTGTCTTAAAGGCTTGGAATCATTCTGACGGGAACAGACTCGGAGATGTCATTAACAGCTGGCGCTCAAAGCTGGACTTGGAGCCTGTCCCGGCCACCGAGGGGCCGATGTTGACGCAGACTTTGAAGATCCCGTTTACCTACTGCTGGTCTCCGGCTCTGATGGCGAAGCCGGCTGACTGGCCAGCACATGTTGGTATGTGCTCTTTTGACTCCCGTGAAATAGTAACTTATATAACGGGCAGACGTCTGTGGTTTTTTCTTCCGTGATGCCCCTGATTACAAGCCCCCCCAATCTCTTGACGCCTTTCTTCAAAACGGGCCTCCACCTGTGTACATTGGTTTTGGGAGCATTGTTATAGGGGACCCGAAGAAGTTCACGGCGATTATTCTAGACGCTGTCCGATCTCTAGGCGTGCGTGCAATCATATCGCGCGGTTGGAGTAAATTAGGGGGAGAGCCCTCTGAGAGCATCTACTACATCGACGACTGTCCGCACGAGTGGTTATTCCAGCATGTGTGCGCGGTAGTTCACCACGGAGGTGCCGGGACAACAGCCTGCGGGCTCCGGAATGGCCGCCCAACGGCAATAGTACCGTTCTTCGGAGAGTATGAGACCCAACTCTTCCTCAGATTCTGAATCACGTTGCTGATTCACCCATCCAGCCAGCCGTTCTGGGGAAATCTCGTAGCAGTTTCTGGCGCAGGACCCAAACCGATACCGTACCGAGACATCACCACCGCTAAACTTGCAGAGGCGATTGAATTCTGTTTGCAACCTCAGATTCAACATGCTGCTCAAACTATTGCGTCGAGAATGCAGTACGAAGACGGAGTCAGAACTGCTGTTGATTCGTTCCATCGAAACCTGCCTCTTGATAAGATGCGGTGCGATCTGCTGCCAAACCGCAGCGCGGCATGGACGTGCAAAACGCCTTCACTACGCTTATCGAAGCTTGCGGCGCAGATACTGGTAGAGCATCTACGGGTTGACAGGAAGGCTCTGCAGTTGTACGGTTCCCCCCCTTGTATTCTACCTTAGAGGAAACCACATGCTGAATATACTTACAGCTACGAAACCAAGCCCGTGGTGATAGAAAATAGACGCTGGGATCCAGTCACTGGAGCCACATCTGCTGCAATAGGAACAGGAACAGACATGGTCAAGTCGACAGCTGATATCTTCCTCAAGCCCTATCAAGAGTACCAAGATCTTCGCCGAGGACGGCCCCGGTCAGGAGACAGACCCGATGATAATGCATCTATTCCTCCAGCCCCCCGATCACTTAGTACACCTCCCCCAGATACCCTAACCCAGCAACCACCAGATATTACCTCCAACCCCAGCACCTTCCGCACGACAAGCACGATTGCCACCGCATCTGCCAAAAGCATCGGCAGAGTTCTCACCACCTACTTCAAAGGCACTATGGTCGACATCCCCCTCGCAACAGCTGAGGGCCTACGCGCAGTCCCGCGTCTCTATGGCGAAGATGTCAAAGAGCATAAACCGGTGAAGGACTGGAAATCCGGCATGGCTGTGGGGTGTACTTCCTTTTCGCAGGGGATGGTCGACGGTCTGACCGGCATTGTCATGCAGCCGTACAAGGGCGCTAAAGAAGAAGGCGCACTGGGTGCGGTCAAGGGTCTTGCAAAGGGGACTGTGGGAGGAGCAGCGAGCCTTGGGTCTGGTGTGTGCTCCATTTGCGGCGTCTATCTGCTTTTATGCGGGCTATGTGGAAAGGGCGCTAACTTTGACGTTCTGCCAGCTGCGCTAGGGCTTGTGGCGTACCCAGGTCAGGGAATTTGCAAGAGTATCCACTCCTCGGTGCGGTCGAAGACTCGGAAAGCGCTCATAAAAGCAAGGCATAAAGAAGGGGATTATCTGGTTCGGAGTTTGACGACCGCGAGTGAGGTTGATAGGGGTGCGGTGATAAGAGCATTCGAGGCCAAGAGACGCGACGGCGGCAGTGGACAGGGGAGAAGGTTTGATACTTGGGATCTTGCAAGAAGTCAGGATAGTTTGGGAACTGGGTAAGCAGTGTCTATGCTATACCGCTCTTTCTCATGCTCTCGATATTGTCTACCGTCGCTCGTCATCCGCCGAGGTCACACAACTAACATTGCACAGCTCCTAACCATCCTACTTTGCTATAAGACGCATAGAACTAGAAAGAAATATGAAACACAAACAAAGCAATCACTTCCGCACATTCAACATTAGATCAAACACAACTTTTCCCCTCGCATGCCCGCTCTCCAATCGTTCATACCCAGGCTCAAACTGCTCTAGAGACCAAACACTGTCCACGACAGGCCAGCATTTGCCCTCCTCCACCAGTTTCGTGACCTGCTCCAAGTCCTTTCCACTAGGCGACATAATGAAGAACTTATCAGTCACACCAGTTACTTCTAACTCCGCTGGCCGTTTCTGCTCCGGCGGCTGCACAATTCCAATAATCATGCTGTTGTCCTTTAGCGTCCACCAGGCATCTTCGAGCGCCTTCCCACCCACGCAGTCAACTACCAAATCGACTTTATTTTCCGACTGCAGTCCCCAGGCCTTAAAATCAGTCCTGTGGTAGTCCAGAATCTCAGCCGCCCCCAAACCCCTCACAAACTCGCTGTTCCTCGGTCCACAAGTCCCAACAACTCTCGCGCCCAGTAACGCCCCGATCTGCACCAGCCATACCCCGACACCCCCCGCCGCAGCGGTAACAAGGATCCTCTTCCCTTTCCACTTCTCACTCCCGAATTCCCCGATTCCCGAATGCGTAAAGAGCGCCTGCCACGCCGTCTCAGCCGAAAGCGGCACCGCCGCACTCTCCACCCACGAGAGATTTTTCGCCCGATGCGCAAGCTCCTCCGTCGTTGCGATCGTGTAGTCTCGCGCATCACCGGGACGCCAGTAGCTTGTGCGCGCGTAGACTTCGGTGCCTGGCTGGAAGGGGGAGCTGGGTGGGGCAGAAACGACGACCCCCGCGACGTCATTGCAGGTGATAATCTCTTTGTCAATGGTGACCATTGTTGGCCAGTTGAGTTCGCCAGCGCAGGGGCATGCGGCGTGCACGCGGATCAGGTGTTCATCCTTCGAGGGATCCGGGGACGGTACCGGGCGCTGCACCAGCGTTACCGTACGTGATGTGGGGGAGGCTTGCAGGAGGGCGCGGATTGAGGTCGGAAGGCTTTGAGCGTTCATAACTATGGTTGATGTGAAATATTGTTATAGTTTGAGTAGAACTGAATAATTTGTTGTGCCGCGTATTCCTTGATTCTGTAGCCCGAATGATGCTAGGATGAACAGAGAGCGGACCAGCTGGAAGACTTTATACTTTTTTACACTAAAAGCATGAGTGAGTCTCGTCAGAACCCGAACCTATTGAGATGGATATTGTAGCGACTTTGCGAGTGGTGGTCCCGGCCTGAGGCTATTGAGGCTTACCAGCACAGTCCGTGCCAAGCCCGCAATAGGCTATCCACCAGGGAACTACTATGAGCCCGGCAATCAGTGTGAACGTACAATATGCGATCCTCTAAATGGTATTACTCAAAATAGTGTTACCGCGTAATCCATTTCTCTTTGGTCCTCTGATGACACTGACGACAGACGATAGACGACAGACTGCAGGCGCGTATTCGTCCCTGTCGGTAAGCCCTCCCCAATACCCGTTAGGCACGTGATGCTATCTTAGGGCTTTTGGCTACCTATTCTTCACTTGCTCGCCCTCTGTAACGAAAAGCAAGGCTGCCTGTCTCGTCCCTCTACCCATTACACTCAGCTCAGTTGCGAATTGCATGCACACTTTCAAGCCACGCTTATCATACAGAGTACTGTCCAGCTTCCCGTACTCTCCTGTAATAGGGCACAGTAAATGTTCTACCTAAGCTCTGACGGAGTATCTAGACAAATCAGCACGGCTTCAGCGTCTCTATAGTTGTATTTGTCACTCGATATATCTATATTCTCATCTATGTCTATTTCTTTATTCGTCTATATCTAAAATACCATTTGTCCATCCCTATACCGCCAACTACTCTCTATACGGTACCACTCCCTCCCCTGCCGCCAGGTTACACTGCCTAAACAACCTGACCTCGCCTTCTCCAAAAGCACCGACCACCGAATGCAGCACCCCACGATTATGAAACAGGACCAGATCGCCCTCTTCCCAGTCATGCGCGTACACATACTGCGGACTAATAGCGGGTCGTTGCAGTTTATACACGATCTCCCTGACTTCCTTCAGATCGTCTATGACAGTCCCATCAGCGCAGTGGATCTTGCGCACAGCGGATGGGTGGATTTGCAGCGCTGGTTTCCCCGTGGCGGGGTTCTTCCACACCATGGGAAGAATCTGGATGGCGGATTCGTCGATGGGCGGGAGCTCCGAGAGCGGGAGTTCGAGACCGTCACTGTGCAGGCCGAGGCCAGTCGGAAGCGAGCGGGCTGGGGACATCCAGATGTATCTGTTGCTATTAGCGTCTGATCCAGCTGGCTGTCATTGTGGGCTGTTGTAGGGGTGGGTTTCTCACGGATGAGGTGCATATTCGACCCGGCTATTCAGCGCAAACTCCTTATCCTTCTCTGAGAGGAGCTCGAACATCCGCTCTCCCGAGGCAAACGCCGTTGTGCCCAGCGGCACATCCATCGTCTCACCGGAGCCATCATCATATCGCACGGTCTGTCTTCGACCCCCCGGCACCTTGACGGCAAGTAACGTTGTTACGACTGGCGGGTTGAGCCCATACAGAGCGGCATCGATATGCCACCTATAAAACCGCGTGAAATCGTAATCATCCTCCTGCGGTATGGGGTCGCGGTGGAATGTGCGGTGGTGCGGGTGTTTCAAGGTGATGTTCTCCAACCCCTCGTACGAGTCGATGAATCCGTGCCCGATGACTTGCACTTGTGGCTGGTGCGGGATAGTCTTTAAGTCTGGGTGCAGGATGCTACGCTTTGCGTCAAGGGTCTTGCCGTGGCCATACTGTGTGGCGGAGGGGTCGAATCGGCGGGTGAGTTCATATTGCGCTTTAGGGGTGAGTTGGTGTTGATTTTTGAACACAACTACAAGGTGTGTGTACAGGGCTGAGCGGATCGTGGAGAAGTCTTCGTCTGTCACTGCATTTAATACCTGTACACAATAGATCGAAGAGTGCTCGAGGGAGAGAGGTACCAGTCAAGTTCTCCAGATCAACATCTGTAATGACGGCACCGAAGTCGATTGCAAGCCCGGCTGGCGGTGTAAGTGGCTTAACAGTGATGGCTGGCATTGTGTAAATCTTTAGTTATAGACAACCTATTCAGAATCTGGGTCCCTGTTGGTGTCGATCGCTTTTATGGATACTTTTGTGTAACAGTCGGCCGGGCAGTCCCGCTGCGGGATTCGCCGACGCACGTTATCGGTACGGTATCGGTATCGGTATCACTATCGTGCGGCTTATCTGATCGATCTGGGTCGGAGAATAATTAGTTTTATATAAGAAAATAGCAATCTCGTGCACGGTTCGAAAACACATTTTAGAGACTAATGCTTCTCCGAAGACGCGCTGTAGTAGGGAACCGGCCATTAAGAGAACGGTAGCCCTGAATGCGCATATACGGTATACCAGCTCCACAGTATGCCACCAAACAGCTCAGGTATATATCTTTAACCTTCAGCAGCAGATCCAAAACAAATTCCAATCCTCATCATTCAGAATTCAGGTACATTTGGCATTGTAAAATGAAGAAAGAAAAATCGCTGACTTACTATCATTCGCAGTAGATCCCTGATCATAATCATGACTCGGTCTCGCGCAACTGCAAGCAATGTAGCTACTTCTTGCACTCGCCGTGTTACAACATAATTGGTTTTCCACTGACTTAAATAATACCGTGGTAAAATCGTCGAGGTGCAACTAATTGAATAATAGACCCGGTAATACACTCAGAGGGCATGTACGGCTAGACTACATATACGGGACAGGTTAATACGTACAGAGAACTCTCTACCCGGTAGATCTAGGTCGAAATACCAATGGAGCCGAAGTAAAGGGCATTTGAGACTCTCTGAAAACTCTGTGGATTAGTCTGAGTATTCTAAATATGTTTGGCAAGAGAGAAGGATGTGGGGGATGCGCCATAATCGTTCTCCTTCGACTGCCTCAAACCCTACCAACTCTATTGATCCTCGCCATAGTCGATCTTCTCCTGGCTTGCCTGCTTCGCCTAACTGACCCATGCAGTAGACTGCTTTCTGACCTGCGTAGAGTGCCCGTACAAAGCTCCGACCTCTCCCGAGCCTCCAATAAGGAAAAATAGCTTGCTCCATACTGTACAGCCCAGCCAGGTGACACAGACCGATCCGATCCGGCCGAGCAACCTTACCAATAAAAACCTGCGAGGCACAGACATGATTGGGTAATAGTAGCTAGATATTGCCTTATTGTTGCTCGAGGCGACTCCACTGACAGGGATCTTGCGAGCCTAGTCCATTTACAGTCTAGGTTCATCAGCGGAAGTATACAATACACCTGGGCACTAAGTCAATCGCAATGCACAAGTTCAAATCGACAGCATAAAACCAACCTACAAATACCCCATAACTCCCATCTGTCTTTCTCGTCTCAACACATTCAATTAATCTTGTATTCTTATCACACCATTATGGTCCGCATTAACCTCGTCCGTTCCGCCAATGCAGCCCTCCGCTCCGTCCCCTCTACTTTTCACTCTGCAGGGATAACAGCCCTCTTCGTTGGCGGCACAAGCGGAATCGGCCTCTCTACTCTACGTGCCCTGACAAGGCACACAGGAGGCAAAGCCCTAACGGCATATATCGTCGGACGAAGCGCCTACCGCGCGAAACCAGTCCTGTCCGAACTGCAGCGCATATGCCCGCAAGCACGATTTACTTTCATCGAAGCGGATGTCTCGCTCATCAGAAACGTGGACGGAGTCTGTAAAAAGGTCATAGAGAGCGAAAAAGGAGGAAAAGGGAAACTCGATTTTCTGTTCATGACGCCCGGCGGGATTTCAATTCCCTTTAGGAGGAGGGATGGTGCGCTAATCCTGCCCTATTCGACTAAGATGTGTATGATTTGTGTGGAATGCTAATTACGTATATGTATGGATTAGAGACATCCGAAGGACTCGATCGCCTCTTCTCCTTGCGCTACTATGCCCGCATGCGATTCATCCAGAACCTCCTCCCTTTGCTTGAATCTGAACATGAACCTTCCACATCACCAGGACCAAACTCTATCCCTAGCAGGGTGTTATCCATCTACGGTGGTGGCTTTGAATACGGCATAAACTTGGATGATCTCGACCTAAAGCACAATTTCTCCCTGCTAAATGCCTACAAACACTCTATTACAATGACCTCGTTGTCGATGGCCCACTTAGCCAAGAGGCACCCAAAAGTCTCCTTCATCCACGCATTCCCTGGTCTCGTGGGTACGAATATCTACACCAACAGCTTTCCAGGACCCGTGGCTGCCGCATATAATTACTTGTTTTGGCCGCTAATGTGGCCGTTTAGTGTTGATTTGGCGGAGTGTGGGGAGAGGCACCTTTTCCATCTATGCTCGCGGCTGTATCCGGCTAAGGATAGCAATGGGAAAGAAGACGTGGACACGGCAACCGGGATAGACGGGGTGAGGGGGAGTGGTGCGTACCTTCTGAATTGGAAGGGCGATGTTAGGGCTACGTCGGCGGTTCTGGAGGGGTACTTGGGGGAGGGGGCTGATAGAGCTGTCTGGAGGCATACCGAGGAAACTCTGAAGGAGGCTGCGGGTATACCGGTGATTTGAGAGTCTGATGCGTTTCATTTCATTTCATTTCCATTTTTCTCTCTTATGGTTAGGGTATCTATATAGAGGCGCTTAGAGTGTAGACTAAGTCGTCTACGTATCGCTGATCTCTATCAGTTTGTCACGGCCGGGTAGTGTTATCATTGTTGGGTATATAAAACAGCCCTAGCTGAATTTCGAGAGTCTGGAACAGACTTCCATCCCCAACTGAGTAGCCCCTATCTATTTCAATGCTCAGACCTCCACCTTTTGCCTGTTATATGCAAGAACACCGTCGGCGCAAAACTACACCCGACAATCAACGCCGTCACGACCCCTGAGCTCTTTGCGACGCCCACGCTCTCGAACATCGACGGGAACCAGAACGGACCGATAAACCCCCACGTCGAACGCACAAAATTGATAAAGACCCCTACACCACCGGCATCCTGCGGATGGGTGTCGACCGCATACGTCGTCAACACAGTTGTGACAACTTGGTTCCCGAACGCCGCAACCCCAGTCCCTACAATGGGCGCGACCCGCCACTGCCCCTCGGGGGATTGCTCAGTGCAGACGAGAAAGACAACCATGCCGGCAATAGTAACCAGGTACCCGAAGTAGCTGAGCCAGAGACGGAACTCGGGTGGGGGACGGCCGGCATTTTTGGTTCTGTGCATGAAGTGCCCTGCACGGCTCATCCAGAGATCAGACATGACACCGCCCATCTGTTCGCCGAGGAGGGAGCCGATGATGAGGCCGAGGAATTGGAGGCCGAGTTGCTGCGCGTTGAGGGCGAATTTCTCCTGCAGGAGTTGTGGGACCTCGACCGAGTTGAGCACGGAGGCGAAGAGGAAGACCATGCTGTAGGCGATTGCGGATAGCAGAACGGGGATATTGGCGAACAGCGACAGCGGACGGAAGAACTCAGCCAGCGTGAAAGGGGTCGAGTCGATGCGGGCTAGGTTCAGATATTGGTGTTTGACTGGGGAGGCCGAAGGGCCTGTGTAGCGGGTTTCGGGGCCGAAAAAGACGTAGAGGATGAATTGAATGCCGTTAGTCTGTATGGGAGAGAAGTCAGTTTCTGATTGTTTTATGGCAACAGTCCAGAGGTAAGCAGGCAGCGTACAATAGCCAGCACCCAGTAGATCCAGACAAACCCGACCCGTTCTGCCACGAAGCCAAAGATAAACGGGCCAATCGGCACCCCCAGGGTTACCATCACAGTCCAGACTCCCATATACATCGCCCGTTGCTGTTTGAAGAATGTCTCCACCACGACCGCACTCCCCAGCGCCATGGCCGGAGAGATAAAGAACGCCACGAGTGCGCGGCACGCAGCCATGGACGCATAGTCGGGGCTCTTCGCGCAGCCAATGTTACAGACACAGCTGAGCGCCAGAGACATGAGGAAGATCGGGCGGCGGCCGAAACGATGGGACAAAGGTTTCCAGAGCAGCGGCGCGGCGCCGAGGATGGCGATCTGAAGCGAAGTGAGATAGGAGACGCGCTGGATGGAGACATGGACTGCCTCAGCAATTTCTGCGTAGGCTGGGATGATCGCAGCCGCTGTAAAGGTGCCCATGCAGGCGTGGAAGGCGACAAGGGCAAGGTTTGTTGCTTTCTGTCATATATTAGGCGAACGAGTTGACTTGTAGATTTTGCAGGGCTGATAGGGCTGACCTTCCATAAAGGCCAATTGTATGGATCGGCCGGGTCCATACTCGGCAAGGGGTCGAGATCCAGCGTCCCATGGCGCTGTAAAAGGTATGCCTGGTGCTGCTCCGTCAGAGCACCTTCGGGGGGCGTATGTGCTCCATTCCCTGCCTCCTCCACGTAGGCGGACTGTGTCTTCTCCATGGTGGTTCTTGTTCAAGTGTGGAATTGCTTATCCGCCCTCAACCCCAAACAAGGGGCCACCTCCTTTCTATATCGCCCCAACCCCAAAAGGGGTCACGCGGGGGAATTCCCCAACGTGGGTCATGGAGTCGAGTCTGGAGATAAGTAGTGCATAAAAGTCCCGGGGTTAGCGTGTGACAATCCTCCTATCCGGGCGCTGACAGCGCTGGCAGTGGAGATCGTGACGTCGCCCGGTAGATGAGCACCGCTGGCAATGCCGGCACCCCCGGTAAAGGGCAGTCAGGCAGTGCCGACTCTTACCTTGATCAAGCATTTCTGCAAACTGTGCTTGGCTGGCTGGGCAGCACGGGGTTATTCCGAGGTTTGCTGAGCTGGAATTGCCGATGGGATTTCCGGGGGTTTTTACGCCTGAAGTAGTGCTGACAAGGCTTATATGGGTTTGTCTCATCCGCCACGGCTGGGCAGGGGTTCCCGACTCGTGGCCTTTACGGTTTTAGACGACTTTCTCCTCAGCGAGATAAGCATGGTCGGAGGATGAGCTTGCCCGTGTCACTGTCTGAGACGCTCGCCGGCGCCGTCTTGCTTGTCTAGGTGAACGTCGTGTCAATACTAGATTGAGCGCATCCAACCTACTAAATTGGGTTCCCTACTGGCTCATGTACCTCCGCAGCGGTTCTGTTGTGGCGCAAGTCAACAATTCATCATCATTTTGACCATCAAAGTACAAAAAGCAGAGGCCCGACCTTACGCGACCACCGTTTCTCCTTTCTGCACTTGCCTCCAATATGTCTTGCGGGAAAACCTGTATCTAGACCAAGACAAGAATAGTTGTCGAGGGCACTGCTTGTTTTTCCACTTGGTATAAGCAATTCCCGCCGAGCACCAAAGGCCTGTCCCTGACCAATATTTGCATATGACTTGTTCGATATTGTTGATTCAACTGTAACTACAGACTTTCTGACTGCATAATCTGTATCCGGTCCTGAGCCAGGAATCGTACATAGAAACTTCACTTGCAGCCCAGAATTGGTAAGGAGACCAACCTAGCGCTAAGTCAAATTACTCCTATAAACCCGCGAAGTACAAGGCTAGCCTCAAGGAATGGGATAAATCAACTGTATTGGTGAACGTTGCACCAATGCTGTCCATGATAGAGAGATGCAATCGCAGTGCACTTCTTTTGCTTTGCCCATCATGTTGCTGATAAATTTGACAAGGCATTCCGTAATTATGCCTAGCCAAGTTTGAAAACGCCGGATAGCCCTTAAAACACGTAGCCTATTGATATCTTGTGAGGGATAGGCACTTTTAGTACGTATCAGTTAGCGGTCCAGTTTGGCGAGAATGGGACGGAAGGGAGGTTGCGAGAACGACGGGCTGTAAGCTATACGGTATCGGAATGGTAGGAGGGTAAAGAGGGTGGAGGGTGACGGGGAGGATTTTGTTATATGATATGGGCTTTTGAGCTGGGTTCCACTGCGATGCTGTAAGCGCGCTTCTGATTCAGACAGAACGGTTTATTGGAGTCTGGTGTTCTTTGTGTTGAATGTTGTAGATATATGCGCATTCGTTCTAGCTAGAAACCGGCCACCTAACTCTGTCACCTGCTTAGAGTAACAACGCTCGTCACGAGTCGCATCGTAGCTGCACGATGCAAGAAATCTCGTCCAAAGTAACTGCCCTTATAACCAGCACATCATATAAGAGATTCATATATTCATTTCTATCTATGTTGCGTAGACTTAGCCGAATTACTCCAAACAGACAATCTAGTGATAAGGCGCAGAACGAAATCGCTAAATTGATTCAATCTTGGGCCGCACCTGCAGATGGCTAAGGTCATGTGCTCCCTGGAAAGTCTCGGTGATCTCGTCAAGACAACCAGCAGCCGCCGCGAAGAATCCCAGGAAACTCTTGCTGGGCGTGATGACGCGGCTCAGGTACTCCGGGTGGAACTGGACACCAACATACCACCGGTGGTCCTTAAGCTCAATGACCTCCATCCGCTTGCCGGTCTCGTCCTTGCCGATAAACGACAGGCCAGCCGCCTCGAGTTTCTCCACGAGATCGGGGTTGACCTCGTAGCGGTGGCGGTGGCGCTCCCAGATCTCCTTCTTGTTGCCGTAGAGCTTGCGGAGTTTTGACCACTCGGTGCCCTCCTGGAAGATGGTAGGGCGCTTTCCGAGACGCATCGTGCCACCCATCTTGGTCTTGTCGATTTCCGGCATGTAGACGATGGCCGGCTGCTCACATTCCTCGTTGAACTCGGCACTGTCGGCCTTGGTCATACCGCAGACGTTGCGGGCGTACTCAATGACGGCAACCTGCAGACCCAAGCAGATTCCGAGGAAAGGGACGTTCTTTGTACGCGCCCATTCGGCACACTTGACCATGCCTTCGGTACCGCGCTGGCCAAAACCACCCTAATTAATGTTAGTCATCATCGATGCTGATCAACCATGTGTGACTTACCGGAACAAGAATGCCGTCCGCGGTGGAAACGGCGTGCCAAGCTTTGTAGTACTCGGCAGGATTTATAGATTGGTGGTCCTCTTCCAGATGAGACGACTCCACCCAGATGAGGTTAAGTTTCTTCTGGCAGTGCATAGAGGCATGTTCCAGCGCTTTTGTTACACTCAGATATGAGTCATGCAGACTTGTGTACTTGCCAACAAGCACGATCGAGACCGTGTCAAAGACATGGTCTTGGCTCATGGCCAAACCGTGCCATTTGTGCCACATGGACTTGCCGAGCTCCACATACTTGGGCTCAATGTGCAAGCTCCGAATTTCAAGAAGATCCTTGATGGTGTTGAGGAACCCTTGGTTTTCCAGAAGGATAGGCACCTGGTAAGTAGAGGGCACGTTGTGGACTCCGACAACTTGATCGCGCTCCACCTGACAGGTACCGGCGATCTTGCGGATGGTCATCTCCTCAAGGGGAGTCTCGCAACGGCAGGCGATCAGGTCTGGCCTGAGACCACCACTTCGCACATCGCTAATCGCTCGTTGCGTCGGCTTCGTCTTCTGCTCTGAGCCAATCAAAGGCACGTAGCTGACGTGGATCTGAAGGAAGTTGGCCTTTCCAACGCGGCGTTGAAGTTGGCTCATTGCCTCAACGAAGGGAGCACTCTCGATATCTCCGACTGTGCGATATTAGTGGCGTCCCTCATGAGCGGTCTCAGATCGCTTACCAGTTCCTCCCAACTGCACGCAAGAAGGTCTTAGTTAGCCAACGCTTAGTCATGGCTTCGTCGTAGCTTACCTCGACTATATTCGTCAGCAAGCGATACTCGCAAATTGTGGGAAATACATACTGATGCAGACGTCGGGCTCTCGTCCTGACTCATCAATAGGAACCCGAGCAACTCGTTCAACCCACTGCCATTGTTAACCTCGCCCGATATACCGATGAACAGAAACTGACATTTTGAATCTCGTTTGTAAGATGCGGCACGATTTGCACTAGCCGGGTCAGCTCCGTCAGACACAAACACGCCGAACCACGTACCCGTCTTTCCCAAGTAGTCACCCCGGCGCTCCTTCTCAATCACATGTTGGTAGATCTTGCCGGTAGTGATGTTGTTGTCCCGCCCGAGTGTGACACCAAGGTACCGCTCGTAGTTCCCCAAGTCCAAATCGGCTTCACCTCCATCGTCCAAGACGAAGCATTCTCCGTGCCTTTGATCGTCAGTTACGCAGTCGGTATGGGATAACGGGGACGTACTCCAGGGGCTAAAGAACAATCATTCATGATCAGCAGCGCCTCAAGTCACACGCGAAATGGGTAGCGTACGTTCATAAGCCCAGCATCGGGATTCAAGTAGGGATCAATCTTGATGCTCGAGACGGACAAACCAGCAGTTTTCAGCAGCAGCCCGGTACTGCTTGCGATAATACCCTTTCCGACACCGGAAATAACACCACCAGAAACCAGAACATACTTCATCTTGGCGAATGGAAGACTCAATGGCGGCCTGCCTGGCGAATACCAGGGAGGTAGCAAGAGATAAAAAAAAATCGATACGCGGGGCGTGATAACCACGGATTTGCTCACCGCCTGTAAAACAGCGGCAGAACTTTTTTGTTTTCAAGTGGGGAACTGCCGCTCTGGTAATGGTGCCTGAGGCTCTCATCAGATCACTTCACCTCAAATTCAGTATTTGGCCCTGTTAGTTTATCAGTGAAATGTCTTAGAAGAAAACAGTCTTTTGCATTGGACTCCAGCCCAGGCCTTCATTATAAACCCTAATGGACAATGGCATTTCTTGAAACTCTTCGATGGTCGGGCGCGCCGCTAATAGATATTTGCAATTGCTCTAGCAAATATGGTCCGCATTGATTCTCGACTACATAGAGCTTCAAGCTCACTGACGAGGGAGACAGCAGTACAATGATTCGTGACCATTATAAGCGCCCCAATATATTGATGCGCTGACTCCGCAACTCATCAAACATAACATTGCGCTGGCGGTAAACTGGAAAGCATAATCTATCAACAGAGCGCGAAGGAAACTTAGCCTAAGCCTTCATCAGCTACAGTGACTAAATGGCTGATAAGATCCTTGCAAAAAAACTGTCAGAGTCATGCTTTCAATTTGAAGAACAAATGCCTATCAGTGAGGCAGGAACATGGCTCACTGCTACCAATTCACTAGACTCGTGACCTAGGAACCATCGCTCCTTCCTGGTGAGGCATTAAGGGGAGGGACCGTGTCCAGCAAAGCAATTATAGAATGCGCTCAATCATCCCTACAGACAGATAAAACCTTCAATTCCCTGCTCTTTAATCTTTTCTTGACCTCCCTCCGCCGATTCTAATTCTGAAGTTGCCCAACGACCATTTACAATGTCGAGAGCATTTTCGGCCACTGCCCGACGGCTGAAGGAACTCAAATGGTCTCATAAGGGGACAACCGTCGATGTCACCTGGGTCGAACGTACCGCAGAAAAAGCGGTAGATGAGGCTCCTGGACTCGCCGGCAAAGTTGACAGCGGAAAGGTCCAGTAAGTCCATCCTCTAGTTAACGTATTCGGTAAGCGAGTCGGCCACGTAAGCGAGTCGGCCACCTGCCGCGTTTTGGCTGCAGTCGAAAAGCTCACCTAATTCAACTAACCACCATGCCTCCAAAAGCGCGTCAAAACTCAAGAAATTTAATTGAGAAACAAGGAAGAATATCACTTGCATTATCTGCTTTAAAAAATAAAGAGATTTCAACTATTCGCGAAGCAGCTAAACATTTTAATATGCCTTGCTCAACCCTGCAAGACTGACTACATGGAAAACTATATTACTATAAGATACATGCAAATGGCCATAAATTGACTCCTAATAAAGAAGAATTAATTTTATAGTAGATTCTTTCTAGAGATTGACATGGAGCAGCCCCTAGACCATTGCATGTCCAATAAATGGCCAATCTTCTTTTGGCAGAGCGTGGTTCAACCCCAGTACAGACTATGGGCGAGAAATGGGTCTATAACTTCATCCAGCGCTGTCCAGAGCTCAAAACAGCTTGGTCCCGACAATATGATTATAAATGTGCTGACTTCGAGGATCCAGTGGCTGCAAAGGCATGGTTTGATTGGCTACAGATTATTATAATGCAGCATGGCATTATACCTGAAGATATCTACAACTTTGATAAGACTGGATATGCAATAGGCCTTACTGCTACTGCAAAAGTAGTAACAAGAGCAGAAATATACAGCAAATGTCAAGTTATCCAGCCTGGAAATCATGAATAGGTAACTTTAATTGAGTGTATCAACTCTACAGGATGGGTGCTACCACCATGCATTATCTTCAAAGGCAGGACCCATATAGAGGGCTGGTATCAAGATCCCAATCTCCCAAGTAACTGGAGGATTGAAGTTAGTGAGAATAGATGGACAACAGACAAGATTGGACTTTGCTGGCTTCAAAATCTCTTTATTCCTGCAACAAATAGTTGTACAGCTGGAAGATATTGCCTGCTTGTTTTAGATGGCCATGGAAGCCATCTAATACCTGAGTTTTATCAGGTATGCAGTAAGAATAATATTATTCCTATCTGCATGCCTCCTTATTCTTCAAATTATCTTCAACCTCTTGATGTCAGTTGCTTTTCGCCATTGAAAAAGGTATATAGATGCTTGGTCGAGACGAAGATGCGAAATGGCTTTAACCATATTGATAAGCTTGACTTTCTCGAGGCTTATCCTGAAGCTTGTACAAAGGCATTTATATTAAGCAATATTCAGAGTGGTTTTAGAGCTACTGGCTTAATTCCATTTAATCCAGAAGAGGTGCTACAATGATTTACTATACAGCTTAAGCCTACTACACTACCTCAGAGTCAGGCAACCAGTTCAGCACCAAGAACACCTTATAATTTCAAGCAACTGGAAAAGCAAGCAACTACTATCAAAAGGCTTCTTAGGGAGCGTACGCGCAGTCCTTCAACCCCTACCAAAGCTGCTTTAAATCAGCTTATAAAGGGCTGTGAGTTGGCCATGAATAGTGCTACTCTTCTAGCCCAGGAAAACCATGAACTGCGCGCCGCACATGAAAGGAAGGCTCAAAAGAGGAAGCAATCTAATAGACAGATAGCTGCTATAGAGGGCCTTTCTGTTTATAAAGGCCAGAACCTTCTACAGAGCTATAACCAAGCTAGAGAAGCTATATCTACTATACCAGTAGAAACAACAGCTATAGCAAAATAGCACCCACCACGCACTCTGCCAAGGTATACTAATTATTATATTATAGGGCATATTAGAACAAGATGTCCTAAACCAATTACTAGTTAGATTTTATTTTTAAATGCAAATTTGGGCTGACAATATGGAATTGAAATCTTGATTCCGGCCAAGATTATGAGATGTGGCCGACTCGCTTACGTGGCCGACTCGCTTACCGAATACGTTAATGGACGATTGCATTTGAAGGTCTTGATCTACTAACTACGATCTGTATAGGCAATTTATACCTTTTCAAAAGCTTCAAAAAAGAGGGTTCTCGCTATACAGGAGATATCCTTGCCGTACAAACAGTATGAGGCGTCAAACAGATATCCCTGCCATACAAACAGCATAAAAAACATCAAACGGATATGTAAACGAGCGAGGCGCTGGATATTGATTAGTAAGGAGGAACCTCCTCCGGTTGACAATATAACGTATTTCCCGGGTGATCCGTAATTTTCCCATCAAAACCCATGCCTGCTCAACTTTGAAGTCCTGTAAAACAACCAACAGGGATTCAAATCAAATAAACTAAATACTATAATGTTTAGGACAGCTGGTTCTCTTATGCCCCTGAATATTATATTCTGAACATGTTGGTGGAGTATGTTTTGGTATACCTAAAGGTTGAGGCGCACCTCCGCCAGCACCCCCCGATCTTACCTCTATTTCCTTATTTCTCAACAAAATCAGGTCTCTGGCTTCCTGAAATAAAAGCCCTTCTGTAGGGGGCATCTGGTATTTAGAACAAGCCTTTTTCTGCCTGTTATTCTCTATAGCTGAGCAGAGATCACAGTTTTCCTTTGCTAGTAAGCTGGCATTATAGATTGCCAACTCACACCCTTTCACCAACTCATCTAGGACTTTTTTGGTAGGAGTTGGAGGACTTTTAGACCTTCTCCGAAGCAGCTTTTTAACTGAAGAGCCTTTTCAATGCACACATGGCACACAGTATAAGGTGTACCAAGCTGTAACAAAGGGATTAAAGCACCCCCATAGCTTGGAGGGAGGGTTGGAGTACCCAGGTTGATATTTAATTTTTCAAGCACTGCCTTGGGAGTTGAAGGAAGTATCCTAGTTACTTTGAATCTACTTTGAATATTCTCTGCTATAAAGACTTCCTGATAAGCTGCTAAATAAGCTTTTAAAAAATCTAGCTTGTTAATATAGTTGTATCCCAGGCGCCTTTTCTCCTCAATAAGCTTGCTATTGTTACGGGCTAATGCCATTGATTATCCTACAGGTAGGATTATCACAGAAGAACACGCTGAAGAAAGAAGAAAAGAGAAGAAACAAGATCGACAGGATAGAAACATCTAGATATGCGCCAGCTTACCGATGAGTCATGTGACGGAAAGGTCACGTGAAGCGAGTGGCCGTCGACGGCCTCGAGCACTACTTCCGGGTAGACTTGTTAAACCACGGGTTGGGGCGGGTTTTCAGGGCTAGCTGATCCGCCCACGCGGGTTTTGGGGTGGGTTA
>JAAXYA010000133.1:0-43647 GCA_013305525.1 Aspergillus quadrilineatus
TCGTGCAAGAATCATCCTTTTTCAAGGATATATGCCCAAACTGGGCCCGCCGGAGCGCTTGATAGCGCAACAGTCCATACATCTACCTGGATAAAGGGTACGGCCCCTCACCCCCAATCTATAGGTAGCCAAAACGGGCATCTGGCCCCAGAAGACCCGGCCAGGGTAGCGCCGGATGCTTCTTCCGCTCATTTCGAACACATATTGTCCATAGTTGCTGCTTCAAACCTGTATCTAGCTAGTTTTTAGAGAGTTCTGTTTAGACAGCACGTCCAGATGCCCCCTGGGGAGGCCGCAGATCACGTGGGCCCCGTGATCCGCCGAGTGACGTTAAATAATAAAACCAAACCAAACCCTTCTATGTATCGTACAGTGGGAGCTTGAAGAAGAGATCTATTGTCAACGAGATAGCTAATCAATCGTCATATGGCGCCCGATGCTTAGTAGGCTACGTTCGGGTAGTTGATACAGTTTCCTTCTGCCCTTTTCCCTCTGAGCATTCACAACGAATTTAGCTTGGAATCCTGTGCATTGGCCTCTGGAACAGATGGCAAAAAGATACCCGATGCAAGGGTGGGGGAAGAACTAGAACTAGTTGGCAGTGTAAGTTCAAATACTCGATCGCCAGAGGCTGTTATAGATCTTGTCATATGCCCAACCTCGACAGTCCTACAACAACCCCAGTAAAACGTGCCATGGAGGTCGTCCATTACTTCACGCGCAATCAGAAGCAACTACCTGCTACGGGACCGAACGATTCAATTGTCCATCTCCCTGACATCCCGCCGTGTTACGAGTGCAATGTCGAGGTAGCACTCAGATTCGACTCCGCTCTTGATTCCGAGAAGCTACAGAAGTCACTCAAACGACTGCTTGAAATCGGAAACTGGAGACAGTTGGGCGGCCGTTTGCGACGCAGAGATGTTTGTCTGGCCTACCCTTCTCAGGCTGCAATTTTAACCACTCACAGACCAATCCAAGAGCTTGCAGCTATGACCTTCATGTCCCTGGTGAATTCACAGCCAAACGCCCTGCATTTAACTATCAGATTTTGGAATTATCTGGCGCGATTGACGAGCACCCTATTGCCTGCAAAATGCCTCGACCGACGGACCCGAAAAAATTATCGTTCTACAATGTCGGTGACGCTCTTTCACCCTCCATGACCAGAACCCATCACCCAAGAAAAGCGCAGGACTGGGCCGATTCAGATCTACCCCCACTGTCATTTGAGCAACTCAATTTCCGCGATGGGACCATTATCCTGCTATTGTTCCCACATATCCTAATGGATGTGACTGGATACGGCATCTTTCTGAAGGCCTCGACTTCTGTCCTTCAGGACCGAATCAACGACGTTCCCCAGTGTTGCAGATTCTCCGAATCTATCACCGACATGTTTTGTCATAAGACGCCTGCTGAGTCATTTACATGGCATAAGCATCTGTTGAAGGGACTCGATAGCTTGAAATTTACAGCAGGCCTTCTATGGGAGAACAGATGGGGAAAGGAAGATCGCGTCATCCGTGTCCCGGCCAAATTCATCATGCAGACACGAGAAAAGGTCCTCGCCGACTTATCTACATCCCAGCCATTACCGTTCGTGAGCCACAGCGATGTACTAATCGCTTGGTTTATTCGGGTCGTTCTGGCAGCCCTGAAACCTCTCCAACAAAGAACCTTGGTGTTAACAAACGCCTTTGATATCCGCCACATGCTGCCGCCGGAGCGTGCGTACCTTCAAAACTCCGTTTACATGGCCCATACAATGCTGCCTGTTGGCGAGGTGCTCTCAAATACCGTGAGCTTTCTAGCAAACGAAATCCGGCGCAGCCTTGTACGCGAACGGACCGACGAGCAGATTCAAGCCCGCTGTGCCTGGGCCAAAGATGTTGGAATCATGCCGCTTCTTGGACCGTCGGATATGCTTCTCTGCAACGTCTCGAACTGGAGTAAAGGGAACCTTCTCGATTTGGACTTTTGCCATGCAGCTGTTACTGTGCATCGAGGCCGATGTGTTCCCTCGAGCATCTTGAATTGCAGTCAAATGTCGGGCGTGACGCCGAACTATGGTATAATTCTAGGCAAGGATTATCAAGACTGTTGGTGGATGCAGTGGCATTTGCCCAAGTTCTGCTGGGCCGCGATTGAGCGGGAGCTGGACACCATCAATCAGATCCGTTGGGACTAGATTGGATTATATATTTCAAACAGGATAGGTATACTAAAAACACCACTCTCATAGAGCGCTTGTCTATCAAAACTCACGCGTCTCAACTCAATGACGCTGATCTTGTCGACCATGTCGGTTAGACTCAAGATCAACAGATTTCTCGCAATGCATGGGATTCCCTTTAGATTCTTCCATCCGCAATTCTGGAGTTTCTGCTCATGAAAGTGCACGCACAAGTATGTATCTTGCCCGCGGTGTACTTGGGGTCATACGAGCCTTTACAGTGGCCTTAATGCCAGCACAATGGTCATGGTATGTTTGTTCATTCCACCGAGAAGAAAAGCTGCGCATATTTCAACTGCGGGCAAACAGACAAATATCCTTTGTCAGATTTTGTCAGACGACCTTCCCGAACTCCCTCCTTGCCGGGAACCAAGCAAGGGCATGATCGTCGGCAATCTTGGGATGACCTCTAATACAATGACAACAGAAGGCCAAGTAAGTTTGTATGAGGCAGCAGTTGTTAAATAAGCGGTTCCACAACTATTTTCACCGTACTGACCAACCCATCTGTCTTTGCTCTACCCTACTCGATCCATCACCTCAACCCATCACCGAAAGAATGCCTCCTACACGCGATGAGCTCTTATGCACGGCTTTAAACTTCGTCGGTCAGTTCGCCAAACTCGACGTCGAATCAGTCCTATCATTCATGTCACCCAGTTGCACCCTTCGCTCCTTCCCATCCAGCCTCGGCAAACCGGCTTTGCAAACCAAAGAAGAAAGCAAGGCGGACTTCCAAGGGCTAAAGGATTTCTTCCACAATTTCCAGCTACGCGTCAAGGACGGTGCGGAGCCAGTCATCGACGAGCCTGAGAGGAAGGTTGTACTGCATATTGAGGGGAAGGGGGATTCCCTGGTTGGTTGGTTTGAGACCGAGTACGTCTACATTCTGCAGATGAATGAGGAAGGAACAATGGTGGAAGACTTTTTCCAGTTTGCAGATTCGGCGACGAGGGATGCATGGGGAAAGAAAATTGAGGCGCATTTTTCGGCGAAAAATTAGATCGGGTGTGTTTGGGAATAGCTCACAGATGATGGAACCCAGTACAATGAGAAATACCCTCGGGTTGCCGCCTGCCTCCTCAATTGGATAAAGCAAGAGTGTAGGCTGATGTACGGTGATACAAGGGCAACTATGTTCTGTTTCCTCCGTATAGGCTGACCAGCTACAGCGTACTTACTAATTAATATTAGCCCATGCTTCGCTGCACAAAAGTGATCAGTATTGAGCCAAGGATGGGAAACCACATACCACATTGGGAAGAATCAATGCCACGAGAGGCCCGCTACGATGTGGGCTTATGTTGTTTTTCCTGTTAGTGCAATCCCTGCATTTCACAGTCATGCTTGGAGTATTGAAGTATGTGATTCCTAGGAGGGTCGGAGACATATTCCTAGCATTGGAACTGGCATAACTAAAAAGGCACGGCTCGTAACTTCTTTATACACAACGGGAATGCGAACAAGACACATTCATCACTGTTTACACAAGTTTCAAGTGCAACAGACGATATTAATATCTGTACTGAATTTGTTACCGTCTATCTAACGATCCTTTCTCTGCCCCCCGCCAAAAGTCTAGAGCTACAATGGCAATGGGAAATCCAGAGTTGTGGGCACGTTTCTCTCGTTTATCTCATGAGCCTGGGATTCCTAACGGCTTGTTGGTTACCTGCGGGCTCCCCGGGCTCCTACTACTTTTCTCGGTTACAATCATTCTATTTCATCCTCTTCGAAAAAAATCTGATTTGCCATTGATCAATCCCGGAAAGGGGCGCCTTGGTATACTACGAGCGTATCGCTCACGGAAGACATTCACCAACGAGCTGCCGAGATTAGTTGCAGATGGGCTCTCCAAGGTACCTATCTATCCTCCAAATAGTAGTAACCGCTGAGCCCAGAGACAGGCGAGTGCCTTTCGGATTGCTGCCCCAGATGGAGTCAACATCGTACTTGCTCCATCATATGCGCATGAGATCGCGGAGCATCCTGACTTGAACCCCGGCCCAATCGCTGGAGACGAGTTCAATTCCCATATTAAGGGATTCGAGGTGTTTGCACAACTGGGGACCAGTGATGTCATCTCTGAGTCTGTGAGGACGAAACTGACCCGGCAGCTGAGTAAGTGTTCGTCCTAGAATACCGTCACCCCATTTCTTCTCGCCTTCGGATGAAACATACTAATATACCAAATCTATTAGCAAAATTGACGGCGCTTCTCACTAGCGAAACCCCCCTTCTTCTGCAGTCCCAATGGAAAGATACACCAAGTATGTAGAAACATCAGTAGTTCTCCCGCTTTCGTCACACACCTCTACTGATACCTCGCACTAGTCTGGTTGGAGGTGAGCCCGCATGAGACAGCTCTGTTCATTCTGTCGCGGCTCTCTTCTCTCGTCTTCGTTGGCGACGACCTAGGGCGCAAACTGGATTGGGTGCACATCCTAACATCATACAACACCGAGGCTTTTGCAGCAGCCGAAGAGCTCAACCTCTGGCCTCAGACACTTCGACCCCTTATTGCCCTTATGAAACCATCGTGCCGCCAGCTTCGTCGATATATCCGTGATGCACGTGCGCTTCTTGTCCCGGTCATTGAGCAACGGCGCCATGCCCAGAGCCAGGGTGATAGAAGGGAGTATAACGACGCGATAGAATGGCTCGACGAGACGTCTCGCAGTACAGGTCAACCCTATGATCCTCTATTATCTCAAATGCTCCTTGCCATCGGCTCTTTCCATACCTCCAGTGACCTCCTGGGGCAGGTCCTCCTTGACCTCTGCATGAGACCAGATTGGGAAGTTCTGGTCAGGGAGCTCCGGAAAGAAATCATATCCTCGCTACGGGGAGTAGGGTGGGACAAGATCGCCTTGAACAGCCTTAAACTGATGGACAGTGTGCTGAAAGAGTCTCAACGTTTGAAGCCAGCCTCAACTGGTAAGCTTCCTCTATCACCCTCTTTTCACAAGTTGATTTTCTCCTTTTCTAAACCTGGTCATGCACACAGTAACGATGGGCCGATACGCCTCGCGCGAGATCACACTCTCAGACGGAACAATAATCCCCAAAGGCTCAACAGTCTTTATCGCCAACGTGGCCATGCGAGACTCCAATATCTACCCCGACCCTGATGATTTCGTTCCTGACCGTTTTACCACTCGGCGTGAAAAGGGCGATAGTTCCGCCTACCTGGTTTCGGCTTCCCCAGAGCATCTAGGCTTTGGCCTTGGTCGACACGCGTGCCCTGGAAGATTCTTTGCCGCCAACGAGCTGAAGATTGTCTTGTCCCATATGCTTATGAAATACGACATTAAACTTCCTGATAATGGCGCGGTTGCACCCAGCACGTCGGGGATCTTCTTGGCCACGAATCCCGATGCTAGGATCTGTGTCCGCCGAAGGAAGGAGGAGATAGTGATCTAAATTGACCTCCAGTCGTTTCTTTTATTATTCTTGGCTGTCTTCTGTCTGCTATTGGATAGTCGGAAAATTATTGGGGTGCTCCGCAGGACGCTTGTTGACGCGAACGAATAATGACTATAGTAATAAAATACGATACTTTCACCATAGCGGAGGAGACGATCGCAGCTTTTTGAGTACTCTGTCAAATAGATCTTCTGGTAAGATACCTACGCGCATCACGCTATCCATGCCGTTGCTGATCAGTTGTAGGTTTTCGTGGACGTGGACGTGGCGTGCGCTCAACTCGTTCCATGCCGCATAAATTCAGGCTGCCACTTTCATGATTCTGGGCTTGAAGTCTGGCCCGAGATTGTCCTGGGATGGGCCTACAACTCTTAGCCACGCGCTCGCTGTGGATCAGACTCCCAAGCAGACGTGAACACGCAAGGGGCAAGCCCTCGCCAAATCTAGAGGCATGCAGTACGGGTTCTTCCATCTTCAGGCCTCCAGAATTCCAACCACCAAGGCATAAGTGGCGGTCTGTGTTCGTTCATAACATTTGAACTCCTTGCGGAAGTATCATCCCAATTAAATCCTGTTTGCTTGTGCTCCTCTCCAGTATTCTTTGCCTACAATTATAAGGGAATGTAGCGACATCTATAAGTCAAGATTCAAGAAAGAGATTCATCCCGCCGTGTCGGCCAGATTATCATAGCGCGGTGACCTTTCTCGATACCTTGGATTCATTCCCGCGATCTATGTACGCGACCTCTACAGATAACTGGTGCACCCTGTTATTGTGCACAAAGTAAACTAATCGAGCTAGGAGGGTAAGAGGATGAGTACAGTGGTCTTCGCGCAGTATGAAACAAGTCATCCTGCCAAATGCATCCAACCTATGGTTCTGATGTTCGCATTCCCTATCCATCTCTTCAAGAATTCTATAAAGTAACCCTAATCCTGACCATCTGCAGGTGATTATGAGCCCCTTTCCAGATAATGCACTCTCTCATAACTGAGTATCCCTCGTTTTAAAGGGCGCAGCATCCCCGTAAAAGATATGCTTCGCTTCTAACCGGTATTGGAGATCCTTAAGCCTTATCGTATCGTAGAACTCGTAGATCTCCTCGATAAGCCTACAGTCGTCCGTCATCTTCAGAATAAAGATGTACTCATTCTCATAGGCTCCAACAATGCTTTCTGCGGAAGCCTTAGCGCGGATCATCACTTTCCTAGCAGCCTCGTCGACAAGGGTATGGTCTGGCTCGATGATGGAAAAGTCAAATCGTTTGAAAGTAGCGATGAACTGCGGGAAGTTCGCACGGGTTTCCTCGTTTGTTACGACATTTTTGTTGAAGCTGGGGCAGCACTGGTGGTAGAGGCATGTTGGCGTGCGAATGGCGAGAATTTCCTCTATGTCAAAGGTCCCGAACGTTGAGACAAATCTGGAGGTTGTTCTGAGGAGCTTTTCTCGTGTGGTGGACATGGTTTTGGGCCTTGTCTTGTCAGGAGGGTAGCCATGTGGCTATTAGGGCTTAGTGGAAACTTACAGCTTGTTATCAGTGACGAAGATACAGAGATTGGGGTCATAGTAGTGCTGGGCCTTTGGTAGACTGATATATCTGCCGGCATTGGTGATTACGTAGGCTGCCGGTTGGTGTCGTGGACAGTTCCTTACCTGATGTGCTGAGCTCTGATATTGCTCATCATAAATTCTGTGCTACATAGCTTGACCCTTCCCTAGCTTCTTCTCGTTCTTGTTATACTTGGAAGGTAAGGGCTGTTACCCTTGCATATCGGACACCGAAGCCGCTTTTCAATCTTTGTGCATACTTTGATGCCTCTCAGTGATTCTTAAATCATCCTTCGCCTTCTACCGCTAAAACCCCCATCCCGCCCTTTTTTGATCCTCATTTCGAGTATAAAACGGAAATAAGTAACACTGAAAATGGGCTCAGCTACTCCATCACGTCTCCAGAAATTTCCTGCCACAGCCCCCGCCGACGAGGTTTACGCGGCCTTCATGGAGGATGGTTGCGTTATCATCGAAGGGTTCGTCCCGCCGGATCAAATGGCCCGCTTCAGCCAGGAGATCCAGCCCGCCATGGAGAAGATCCAAGTCCAGGTTACAAACGACGGCAACAGCAACGACCGCGTGAAGCGGTTCAGTAAGCTCGTAACCACAAGCCCGACATTTCGCCACGAGATCCTTGAGAATGACCTCATGCACGAACTCCTCCAGCGCGTCTTCAGCAAGCCCGGCGAGGACATGGGCTATCACTTCAACGACACAATGGTCATCGAAGTGCGACCGGGCGCCCCCGCCCAGCGCCTCCACCGCGATCAGGAGCTCTACCCGTGGTGGAACTCCATGGGCCCAGACGCTCCCGAGTGCCTCGTCAACTTCTTCTGCGCCGTAACTCCTTTCACCGTAGAGAACGGCGCCACCCGTCTCGTCCCGGGCAGCAACCGCTGGCCGGAGCTCACGCTGGTCAACGCGGCCGATTGTCCGCAGTACGGCAAGATCGAGTCTGTGCCTGCCATAATGCAACCTGGTGATTGCTATATGATGAGTGGCAAGGTGATCCACGGAGCCGGCCACAATGCGACGCTTTCGGGCCAGCGCCGCGCGCTGGCGTTTTCGACGATCCGCCGAGAACTACGCCCTGTACAGGCGTTTCCGTTGTGGATTCCGATGCAGATTGCTAGAGAGTTGTCGCCGCGCACGCAGGCGATGTTTGGGTTCCGCAGTTCAACCCAGCATTGTGATGTTGATACGGTGCATTTTTGGGGTAACGATGGGAAGGATATTGGGGAGCATCTTGGCTTGATCTCCAGCGCTTAGTGTATCTTGTAGGGCTAATGTCGTTTTGGGGAATCATACTTGACGGTCACATGTACACATGTCATCGGCATGCTCGTATACGCAGACTTGATTCTTGCTGCCGTCGTGAGGAATGCCGCTGTCGAGCTTTTAGGCATCGGCCCTTCCTGGTCAAGGTATCCGACCCGTAGCTCTCAGTACCATAACTCGAGTTATCGCGTCGTCTCTTAAGCAGATTAGTTAGAGGCTCAATATGTCTGGCAATGTACCCTTACTATCGTATATTCCATATCTATGTAGCAGTATTATAAGAGTCCGTGCCAGCCATTTATGCACGCTAGGCCTTCCACGAAGGCTAGTATCAGTTCTAATCCGTCCTGTTGTTTTGTTACGTCGAGGAGACAAGCAAATAATATGTAAACACTATCCTGTTAGTAATAAGGGCACCAGGGGCGCAGAGGTTTATGTATATGGAGTTAAAAGTTATCAAAGCGTAATAAAGCATATTTCGACTGGTTACAGAAGGGTTGAAAAATTGATGATATTGTGGAATGATATCTACAATTTTGTAAAACAGGATTTGCCATGGGGATTCTGGCAACTGCTAGGATATGTCAGAATACGAAAAAACTGGCAAACCATTCCTTGTACAGCCAGGCAATCAAGAATGCAAGATTCTATTTTTATTACACTTTTTTGGTAAGAATTTACTTAGGTGACGATTATGCCCATGCATTGGGCGCGGACTGTAACAATTCCGAAATTAATTACTGGTTTGTTAATGGGAATGTCTGTAACCATCTGCAGTTTACCTGGGACTTTTTTGATATTTAGGGTTGATGATGTATCATTGCCTGACGGCTTGAGATCAGCTAAGCATGGGCTATATACAATCAATAATTGTTAGGCAAGGCGATAGTTACGGAGGGACATACAAACGGCTAGGAGTGACGATGGCTAATTACATCAACGAGGGAATAAATCTGAATTATAGCTTCAATGAACCTACCTCCGATGAAATCTCTGAAAGGCAGATCACGAACAGGTATACACATAAAACAAAGCAATATCAACAAAACTTAAGTACTAGGAAAGCGAGCCGTCGGGTCAAGATATGTCGCCGTCTCGTTTGCTGGTTCCCACGGTGGCGCAGCTTTAGCCCTAAAGAGCGAGTTCCCGTTCATCCCCTCATAGAAATACATATCGGCCTTCTTCTGACGGACATTACACCGATCCGTGTAAGCCTGGAAGTCTTCTTCAGCCAAAGTAGCGAACAGATACCGCAGGTGAACCACGATAGCCTGCGCCCCCTTCTGCCCGAACCCGAACGAAGTCAAACAAACGGCCTTCATATCGCCAACGCGAATAGGTCGTTGGATATACGCAATTATGTCAAATTCCTTCAGTGCCGCGTCAATATTGTCGGCATTTCTGCTGCCTGGGACCAGGCCAGATTCAAGCATCTGCAGCGCGCCGTTAAACATCCACGCCCTCGCCGCGCACTTGGAATGGCCTGTTAGGTACTTTTGAAACACACTCAGCAGGAGATTTCCCGGCCGCCGACCGAGGGAGCGGAGTTGCGTTTGGATGACGCTGGACTCGTTCTTGTCGTTTAGTACTGTTGATGTGCCGTGGAATGAGGCTGCCGTCAGTTCGTTTATTGTTAGGCCCCAGGTCGCCAGGGCGCCAGATAGGGGAGCAATATGGGGGTCGTTACACCAGAAGTTGTTGCCTAGTTTGAAGCGGGCTTCGCTTTCTTCACGGGTGAAGTCAGTGAGGAGTTGCTCACGGCGTTCGTGGACGTAGGCGTCAACATTGACTGTTGGATCCTGGGCGGCCACGGCTGAAACCTCAAAGTCGAGGTCTTGCAATGCCATCTCTCTAGCTTCAGTGATCTGACGGAGTCGAACTTCTAATCGCTTTCGGCGATACCGGATACTCAAGAGAGGCGATGGGACTCTGGATGAGACTTGTTTGGCGTTCGTGAGGACGCCCCTACCAGGTGCCGGAGCTGAGCGGCCGGCTTTATCGCTGGAGGTATTGACAAATGCCACAATGCCACGGATAGGCAAACCCATCTGCAATGTCAACCCGGCAGTAGTCAGAACCTGTATGCCTGCCCCCTCCGACTCGACAAAACCCGTACGGGTGCTGGTTGTCGGACGGGACATCTCGTGGGGGGCTCGGTTCCTGGCCAGTTCATCCTCGGTGTTGACAGTCGCCTTCATATTCGCGAACTCGCGCGAGGTCTCGGGGCTAAAAACGTCGCAGCCGCCGACAAGGCAGAACAGGGCTTTGCCGGTTGCAATGGTCTCGTAGCCTAGTTCCAAGGACTCGATTGCTGTTGCGAATGCGCCCACCGGAGTGCGGAGGGGCCCGGCTGCTGAGAGGAGAAGTATGTTGACCCAGGCACCAGTTGTGTTGATGAATGTCTCTTGGAGGACGTCCTTTTGGATGTCCGAATTTGTTTGGCGTCCGCTAAACATTTTTTGGAGAGAGGATACCCCACCTAGCCCTGAACCGATGCATGTTCCTACTTCTGAGACGTGGATGTATTGATAGAGCTCATATGGATCTGTGATGCCGGACGAGAGAAGTGCCTCGACCGTACTGACGAGCGTGTATAGAGTTACGGAATCAACCTGCGTCACGATGTCCTCGGGAATGCCGTATGTTCGCGGGTCCCAGCCGGATGGAATGAGTATATCCCGCTCGTAGTCGAGAGGCTTGGGAAAGTCTAAGCGGACATGGGCCCTTTGCTGAAGCTGGTCCGGCTTATTTGTCTTTAATATCGGGCTGCAGGTGGTACCCGAACAGTGCTGCTCAAGGATTGACTCTGCAAACAGGGCAGCCTGGAGCTCACTTCGCTCCTTGATCGATTTGACGGAGGCCCCGAAGTTTCTCTGTAAGTTCTTGCACCCTGCCCATGCCCCCCGTCAGATCTACGTAAAGAGGCCATTCCTGACAGAGCTCGTTGATACTTTGAACACACAGACAAATCAGGGCATACGCCATCTCCTCCTGCGAAAATGTCCTCATTTTACCATCAGCTTCGATTCCCTCCGCCACAATATCATTCTGATTCATCAACCCCGTCCCTCTGGTCCACCCAATTACGGCACCACATATTGACAGGTAGTCCTGCCAATCTTAGGCCTGCCACCGATTGAACAAGGTTTCCAGCGCCAGCTTGGACTCGCCGTAAAGACCATCTCCACCGAAGTTTCTATGATTAGGGGAGAGCGGCAAAATAACTTGTGTCGGGTGAGATCGATAGCCATACGTTTGCTTGCAGGTCTTAATCATGCTGAGTAAGCGCAGCACGTTTGTAAGCATCAAACGGTGTGCAAGCTCGGATTTCGAGTCAATACTGTCCAGTTCGCGTCCAGCTTCACTGATGTAAGGGCACTACGAAGTCGAGATCCCACCCGAGACCGTTGTGCGATGAGTAGATATACACGATAAGAGCAGTTACGTCCTGTGTACTGGCCTGGTTGAAGGGGACCACGACCAATTGGGACCCTCGAGCACCGTAGTCGGTGTATATACGCTGATATTTTCGCGCTAGCTCGGGGGAAAGCGAGGACGTGGTGGTGACGACTTTGGCCCCTCCCTGTAAGAAATGTCGGATCATGGCAGCGCCAATGGACCCAACACCGGCGCCTGTGATAAGCACTGTTTGGCCCGTGAATGATTCGCCCTGCTCTTCTACCAGTGTGAAAGCTGCGTGAAGCTGGCCGGTAAGTGCTTGACTATACCACCATCCATGTGCGGCTTTCTCCTTTAAGTGCAGAAACGGCTCTCTTTCGTCTGCTTCTGATGTTGGTATGGCCAAATCGGCAAATGTAATTGCGCCGCTGCGCGGCTTCGCTGAGTATTTTATGTTTCCCTCTTCGTCAATGCTCGTGCAAGACGCTCTGAATACTGGTACAGATTCGACCAGTTGCCTGCAATAGCTTTCCAGGTCTAAGAAGATAATGCGCATAACGGAACTATCACGCAGCTTGCTCATCATTTCATCTAGAACTGGGAAAATCGTCTCATCAGCTGCATTCGCAATCGCATAGCAAGCCTCCGAGATTGTGCTGTGATCAAGAGAGGTCACATCGTCTTCCCCGCACTGAACAGAGGCCGCCAGATCAAAAAGCTCAAGAAGCCTCTGACGGGCCCAGTTCCATGCGGAATCGGATGACCGGACCTTGCGCGGGTCGAATCGAGGCCGGATCCCATTCGCATAGTCTTCTCCATGCTCGGAAGTCCATAAATCCAGCTCCGACTGGAGTCTTGGCTCGACGTCGAGATGGAGAGCTCCCAGAGCCCGCCGATCAGCGCTTTGGTCGACACCGATATAGGCTGCGTATATATTGAGAAGTTGTCGGGACAATGCTCTCTGCGACTCGGATAATTCCTGAAGGGCCCCCGGGTCGACTATCACAGCGGCATTGCGTTCCCGTCAGTGGCAGAAGATGTGCATGCGTCCAGCGAGATGCCCTCTCTGCAAGCATAGCGCTGAACAACGCCATCAATAAACGCTTTAGCCTCAACCTCTGTGGAGATACGTGCCGTTGGCTGTTCTGAGACGGCGAGCAGCAGGCAAGGGTCTTGTCGCCCCTGTTTGAGGCCCTATCGTGAACGCAGATGATCTCGTGCTACAGCCGTAATGAAGCCGTTAGGTAACTTGGAGGTAAAAAGCGTGTTGACCAAGCCCGTAGTTATCTTTCCCAGCGTTTGCTTATGGCCTGACTGGAGAGCATCCCATACTTCGCTCAAGGGCGCGTCTTCTGCACGTTCCGGCAGCGAGCCAAATTCTGCGTGGAGATCGCCCACTATCTCATTTTCAAGTGTTGATCGGCCTGTTGAGACACTTTGGTCAGCATCTGGAGCGGTTCTCAAAGAGCTACTGCTTTGGAAATTGACCTACCACCAGCGAGAGCCTTGATTGACTTAGTCCCGTGGATATTCGACGGCGCCTCCTTCAGCACCCGTGATAATATCGTTGTCACAATATCCCGCGCTTTCACACTCTCATCGTTTAGATCCACTTCCACAGGCTTTGAAGCTGACACTAGATGGACCGGGATTGGATCTGTTACGGGTGCCGATTTTCACGAACCCATTCTGAATCGATATGCGGCAATCCGGTCTCATGCCAACGTTGTGCTTGTGGCCGGTAGCGGGTTCGGCGATGGAGCGGGTACATATCCTTACCTGACCGGCAGCTGGTCGGAGAAGTTCGGTCGTCCACCCATGCCCTTTGATGCGATCCTCCTCGGGAGCCGGGTGATGGCAGCGCAGGAGGCGCGGACAAGTCCCGCTGTTAAAGAGCTTATCTGTCAGACCCTTGGCGTGGGCGACGAAGAATGGGAGGGAACATATAAAAAGCCAACTGGGGGAATCATCACAGTGCGCTCAGAAATGGGGGAGCCGATTCACAAGATTGCCACGAGAGGGGTGATGCTTTCGCCAGAGTTGGATCGGGATATCTTCAGTCTCCCAAGGGATCAGCAAAAGGCGGCTCTCCTAGCGCGCAAGGAGTATTACATCAAGCGATTGAATGAGGATTCTCAGAAAAATGTGGTTTGGCCGTAGTACCAACGAGTCGACCGTTGAACTAAGAGAGATGACTTATGCTGAAGTGTGGAAGCGGCTAGTGGACTTGCTGTATTTGCAGCATGCACAGCAATGGACTGACCCGTCGTTTCGGACGCTGTTGTGGGATTTCACTCGACGCTTGGAGGAGAGAATCTGTCCCAACAGACCAAAAGCCAGCGCCATCCTCCAGGATCTTGCCCAGCTCGACCAGCCCGACAGGCTGGAGAAGGATCTCTTCGCCGAGTACCCACAAGCCAGGCACGAGCTTATCACAGCTGCAGATGCCGATTACTTTGTCTTGCTTTCCCAGCGGCGCGGACAGAAGCCCGTTCCCTACATATTGGCCCTGGACGAAGATTTCGAGTACTGGTTCAAGAAGGATTCTCTTTGGCAGTCAGAGCACCTTGAGGCAGTGCCTGGTCAGGATATTGGCCGTGTCTGCGTCCTTCATGGGCCGGTTGCTGCGCAGTACACCACGCAACCGGATGAACCTGTCAAGAGTATTCTAGACGGGATTCATGGCTATTGGGTGGCGCACCTACTGCGGGAACAGGGGCTTGCACCTTCAATTCAGGACTCTGCTGAAGAGGTATTTCCGTTGGATATCGATGGCTTCGGTATTGAGCAGCAGGAGGATGGTGTCATTGCCATCAGGGCCCTGTCGGACTCTATCTCTTTGGGTCAGTGGCTGAACGCGCTGTCAAGAGCGTCCTCAGTCCCCTGGTGCTGTGCCATGTTTACAGAGGCGCTGATCGTCCAAGACGGAATATTGACGGAGAACCCCGTCTACGGACTCTTTAGGTCAACTTCGCAGAGAAGCCGAATTGCCCAGCTACGGAATTCTCAATCGTCTGAGGCACTCGAGATTCTCATCCAGGAAGTCAAGACCGAAAATATCGAGTTCTGCCTGATGGCAAGTGCCTCGCTTCGACGAGACTATGAGACGGGCGACATTCTTCTAATGCTTTACAACTATACTTCCTGCGTTAGAGACTGTGCCATCCCATTGCAGCTACAGTTCAAGTACAAGCCACAGCCGGGTGTCCCATCCATCAGAGCCCTGACAACCGACCGTAATGCGCAGATCAAGAAATATTATCAGACTATTTGGGTCGGCGGCCAGTCCCTCGTTTCATCCTCTACGTCAGACCGTACCTTTCGGGGCGGGGACATTATACCCACACGAGATATGATCGAACAATTCGCGCAGAGCATCTGCAACTATAACCCGAAGTACACATCCAAGGCTTATGGACTTCTATACGCCCCGCTCGATCTTGCTATTGCTGTCGCTTGGAAACCGCTCATGATCTGTCTCTTTCACCCTTGCACCTCAGTAATAGCTTCGAGTATTGCGACGACTCCGATCTACTGAAGGAGGGTGACATTCTCTCTCCAGAATGACACTTGACCTCGATCAAGATCAGGAAAGGCGTGGGTAGGGTGGTTGAAGCAGAGGGCGTGCTTTATCGCAATGATGCTCCTGTTGTTCGGCTCAAGAGTGCGTTCATCCTTCTGGGCGAGTATGCCGACTATGAGAACACTTTTGCTATTGAGAGCGAGAAGCTGCGCGTTAGATTATCTTCAAACAAGCATGTTGCTCTGCTCAATGCCCGGCGATGGCTTTCACTGAATGACAACGTCGATTTTCATGAGTATCTTGGTAAAACGATTGAGTTTGAGATCAGAAGCCGATATCGATTCCGAGAGTCAGAAGGCTATGCCTACCTTGCTGTGGAGGGATCTGTGATGTATCAGCCTCCGGCTGCACCAACTCGCGTGCTTGGATCGATTGACGTCAGCGGTCACTTGTACACCAAGAACCAAATAACAGACTACCTGCGCAGACATGGCACTCAAGTTGATGGCCCACCTGGATCTCAGCCGCTGCCTGAGTCTGTGGCTCTAATTGAGGACCTGCAGATTACTATTCCAGATTCTGCGGAACAGTACGCCCAGGCATCTGGTGACTGCAATCCTATTCACCTCTCAGAGCTCTTTGCTAGCTACGCAAACCACGATACTCGGGTGACACACGGCATGTTTACCAGTGGAACTGTGCGTGCACTGGTGGAGAAGCATATCGCGCAGAGTGACCCCTCTAGAATGCGCTCCTGGTCATGCACGTTTGAAGGCAAAGTTGCCCCTGGAGATACGCTGAGCATCAAGGTTGACCATGTGGGCATGTCGAACGGCAGCCTGGTGCTAGCCATCCAGGCGTATATTGTATCTTCAGGATCCAAAGTCCTCTCAGCACATTGTGTCGTAGGACAACCATTAATGGCATATGTCTTTACAGGCCAAGGCAGCCAGCAGCCGGGTATGGGGATGGAACTTAGGAAACAGAGTGCAGGTGCTCGTGAAGTATGGCAAACCGCTAACAAATATTTCGAGAGTACATACGGTGAGCTCAAACTGCTTCGACTGCTATTTTGAAAGCCATCTTGTCTGACTATGCCTCCCCAGGATTCTCCATCAGCGGCATCGTCCGAGACAATCCCAAAACCTTAGCAGTCCACTTTGGAGGCCTCAACGGCCGTGCCATCCGCAACAGCTACATCTCCCTCAAGTTTCACACGACCAGCGACAGCGGCACTGTCGTATCCAAACGCGTCTTTCCTGACATAACACCAACAAGCCGCTCCTACACCTTTCGCTCCACCACTGGCCTCCTCCACCAGATACAATTCACGCAGCCCGCATTGGCACTCATGGAAATAGCCCAAATCCACGACATGCGCGCCAAAGGTGTTATCAAGGAAGACAGTCTGTTCGCAGGCCACTCGCTCGGCGAGTATGTTGCTCTCGCTGCGATCGGGAAAATCTTCACCGTCGAGAAAGTCGCTGCGCTGGTCTTCTACCACGGGCTAACAATGCAAAATGTCAATCCGAGCAGGATCTCGAAGTCCTTCACTGAACAGGATCTGCATTGGTGCGTGGATAAGATTACGCAGGCCACGCGCGGGCTCCTTGAGATCGTTAACTATAATGTTGCCAACATGGAATATGTCTGTGCTGGAGATGTGAGTGATGACTGACCCTCCCCATCCCATCTGATATCCATCCAAACAAGAAATTAACATTTCCACTTGACTCTCAGCTTCGCGGGCTGTCCACCCTCTCGACCCTCACCGACGCAATCGCATCCGGCTCGTTGAACCCGTCTTCCGCCGGGGAGATAAAGGCTTTCATCCAGAGGACACTCAACCATCTGGATTCGGTAGGCAAGCCAATAGCTCTACGGCGCGGCCGAGCCACAATCCCCTTGACTGTCGATGTGCCATTCCACAGTAGCCTTCTACGGCCAGGAGTGGATTCCTTCCTATCTGTTGCAGCGACATATTTCTGAGGAGGATGTCAACCCGGGCCATCTCATTGGAAAGTATATTCCAAACCTTGTAGGAAAGCCGTTTGAGCTTTCAAAAGAGTACATTCAGGATGTTTTGGACTTGACGAAGAGTCAGGTTTTGGAGACGGTTCTGCGAGAGGTATTTTGAGATATTGCTTGAATGCCTTGTATACACAACATTTAGATGTACCTATTGTTTATTAGAAATGAAGCACTTTAACTTTCGAAGTATATTGCGAAAGATGCTAGTTGATAAACTAGCGAAATAAGTGATTGGCGAAATAAGTGGTTACTACAGGCCTGATCCTGAAGATATATATATCATTAGTAAACTTCGCACCAGATTCCACTAAGACACCTGAAGCTGCCAGGTGTCTCAGCGACTTTACGAGTAGTTCCTACGAGAGTTTTTTAGGTTTTATTTGAGGTGATTTGAGTTGAATATCTCTCCTTTTTTAATAAGTAATCTTTTGATTCAGTTTCATTATGATACTCCATACTGTGCAGGTAGTATTGTGAGCTTGCTTTCTGCGTGGCTTTTCTATTCAAGCAACTACCGAATGTCTGAAATGAACTGAGAACCATTTGTGAAATCATCTTTAAATGTGTGAAAGGTTCATGAAATTCTGCCTATACATACAATATGATAGAAAACGTGAAGCGTCAAATCCTCCGACCGGCAGCCACACAACCATTAGCAACCTAGCGACCGACACCACTAAATCCTAGGCTTGAACCCTAGTAAAGGACCCTTTTTTGCCGCTGTCAAATGGTCCCAAAGCTGATACTCATCCGGCCGATGCCTCTCATACTCTGCCCCCACCGCTCCCTCGCCGGCCTTCCCCAGCGGCCCCTCCACAACCCTAAAATCAAAATGCCAAAGTACATTGCACAACGCAAGATGCAACTCTACATACGCCAAGCTCTTCCCAATACAACTCCTGGGCCTGATTGAAAACGGATTAAACGCGGACCGCGCCAAGCCCACATCCCCTTGCAAGGCCTTACAATCGTCCGCGATCCAGCGCTCAGGTTTAAACGCAAAGGGTCGGGGTAGTACGCTGGGTTGTGGTGAATGCTGTAGATGCAGGTGCTGGCATCTACGCCCGGGGGTAGGTACTGGCCGTCGACGGTAGCACCGAGCGATCCGGTCTCACGCCAGAGGGAGGACGCGGCGGAAGGAGAGAGCCGCATGCTTTCGTCAATGCAGGCACGGAGGAACGTGCATTTAGACGTCAGGGGCCCCATACGGTTTTCTTCGGGGGAAGGGAATGTGGACCGGATCTCGTTGGCGAGGCGGTCGTAAGCGGCGCGATTGCGAGAAAGATAGAAGAAGCAGGCAGCCATGGCGGTGAAGGTCGTGTCGGTTCCTGTATATACTCGTCACTTGATGGTTACAATGGCGAAGTAAGAGTCAGTGATGAGTAGGGATGGGACATACCAGCAACAATCAGAGTAGCACTCTCGCCGCCCAGCTCGCGGTTTCGCAGTGGTAGGCCCGTCTCGGGGTCCTTGGCCTTAGCCAGGATGGCGAAGTAAGTTCTTCCCATGGCCGTAGATGTCTATCGGAGGCAGGGCTTGTCAAAACCCTGTCTTTCATAGTTGCGAGGTAGATAAAAATGACATACCAGGTAATCCTGCTGTCGTGTTGACCAGAAGACTGTTCGGGCCGTATCTGACAAAGTCGCCTACGGGAGCCCGAGAGGTCAGCACAGTACATAATTGGCATGGCATCTGCAGAAGAGGAACACTCACCGTACTTCTCGTGGCACCTTCACATGTCAAGATGCAGATCCCCCCGCCATGCATGGTACCCAGCATACAAGTTGGTGATCTTTGCCAACCACGGTCCGGTGTACTTTACTAACGGGTGAAAGAACACCCTACGCAAGCAAAACGCTGCTACCTGTTGTGTGACCTAAGCAACACTATGGCAACCAAAGGTGAACATAAAAACACGTACAGTACAACTGATCGTAACAAGCCCCAGTAAGAGCCCTTTGAAAGTGAATATTGAAACCAAGTGAGCGTGAATCATCTTGTTGACGTTCTCTCAATCTCTGGAAACGCGGAGGACAGACAGAGCAACACTTGGAGATAGAATGAAAAGAATTCATCTTGTAAGCCCGCCTGCGGCAACTTATGCTAAACAGCTTAACCAACCAAGGACACCTGCGCCTGCAGTAAGCCCCCAAGGGTGGGTGAGCATCGTACAATTCCACCCGCGTTTGACCGAGGAGAAAAGATGTCACCCTAAGCGAGCTGAGCCTGCAACGGCTCCATACCAATGCCTATTTTTTCTAGATGTTTGCCGCTAAGAAGAATGACCCCTGCGTGTACCCAGCGCTCGCACACCCTATGCTCAAACGAGAGTTATACCTCAATACATCAACCGGCTTTATAGTCATTCTCCCGTCCTTAAATACATACCTCGTAAGCGAACAGGCCAGAATAGCCTTATTGGCAAAGACCTCATCACCATGCTTCTCCCCACCTGAAGAGCCCATGCCCATCGCATTCCGGCCCATTCCGGATTTGATAAAATAGCTAACAACGTAAAGCTACTTCTCATCCCAGCTCAACACCCTGGACCAAATCTCAAATGCCTGAAGGGCTTTGATCTCGCGTTTGAAGAAGCAGGAGACACCGCCCAGCGCCACATCGAGAGACCTATTCTTGGTCTCGGTTTCCATCTGGTCAGAGGTCGTGGTTGTGGTATCCGGCTTCCACCTCGGAAATCCTCCAAACAATCTCATGAGCAGCTGAGCACGGTTGATGTCTAAGTCGGCAAAAAAGGTGCTGTTTGACTTGTGCAGGTTGTAGTCGCAGTCGATGGGGTGATTCCGGTGGGTGGTTATCAGGTAGGAGAAGATTTTTGGGGGTTGCTTGTCGGCTGGTGGGGATATTGCTGAGGGGCTTTTATTGATGTAAACGCTTGAAAGTTGCTTTCTGCCGTATTCAGAGAGGAGATATTGGGTAAAGGGGCCTTTAAAGAGTCGTAGCTAGTAGGATAGGGAGCGGTAAGTACCTGCACTGATAAATCCAGTAATTCGACAAGAGGATACGTACGTGCCAGACCCCAGCAGCACCCTTTAGATTTACCAGGATCAACCCCGTAAAGACCACAATAACGGCATAATGCACGTAAGAAAGGTCGCGTAAACCGCTTTCCACAGATATCATGCTCCATATCGCCATTCTTGACGGACAAAGGGAAGAATAATCAAATAGGATATCCTTCGGGTCTGTCATGGGACAAAAGTGTCACACCAACAGAAGTCTCCAGCAGCGACTGCTAACGCACAGCTCTTTGTGACTGCAAAGATCTAACCATTACAGAAGTCTACGCTTATCTTGTCAAAGTTTTGATAATTATAAAAAAATAAAAATAATTCTCTGAATCAGAAGTCGTACAAAATAAATCCTTAATGCCGTGTGTTCCGCATGCCCTAGTCTCCAAGTCTCACTTTTCCTGTGGTTAATTACGCTGAATTCAATACTCAAAACATTTTGATTGCTCTGTGGATAGTTGGGCGCCTGAGATATTATTACAGTTGTAACGGTCCTCAATGAGTGAGTATAAGATGAATTTTTTGTCCGATTGTTTATTGTGTAGGAACGCAAATATTCGCTACTCTAACAGAACGGCTGATAACGTTGTTGTTTCCAAGTGGGGAGCTGTAATACACTTCCAGTATTTGTATTGTAAGTATGTAGCAATTACTCCTCTAGAATACATGGTGATCTTCGGGCCCATCTTACAGTAGCTGCCCTAGCGCCCGCCATAGCGCCCGCTAGTACCATGCACAAGAGCATATTAAGATTGGTACTATATATGTAGACTAGCCAATGTAGGATGATGAGATTTTCGGCCGCCCGTCGTCTGCGCTAATAGGCTCGGCTCCGTTCTGTCCACTTGGCAACCAGGTCTAGATTACAGACCTATAGCCAGCACGCCCGTTGGATGTGTGTTGTCCGCTCTTTGTCCCAAGGGCATTTCCTCTCGGGCGAGGAGGCGCAGTAGCCTCTATAGTGGATTTATAATCTCGCAGGACTCGGTAAGTTTACATCGTTCACATGAAGGGGTTTTTTCCCACAGCATGGCGTGGCACGGCGCTGAGAGATTCCAGTGTAGCGATCCGTACAGACATGAATACACGGGAGGTGGGATCAGTCTCAGTGCGGCGGTCAATTCGCTTACCTTGCAAACTTGACTCAGCTCAGCTCAGCTCAGCTTAGTCCTTTATTAATGGCGTAGATGTGTAGAAGTAGGCAACGCAGGCACCCTCTCCGCACGTCACTACAGTCACCCAAGCAACGCTCCTGGAATCTCAACATGGGGAATCGCATTCTATAGCACTATTGACTTCGCAGTCATTAATGGGACTCCAGGACCTACAACGCTTCGCCGGGATTCAATGAACGTGACGGACTTCTTGATTCTGGTTTTTAGAGGTCTGCAAGTTGTCAAAGTCCATAGGAAGTTTTTGGATTCCACAGAGTTAATTTGAATTCTTGCTTTAAGATTGGCTACTTCAGTGATCTCCATGTGCTTTTGTTTGTCAGCACCCGATCATATATAGCGCGTGCTGTGCCGTAGGTGGGCATTTATACCGCGGGCAATTAATAACCATATAGAACCTGAAAGCCTTCTAACGAGCAGCCGTGTCCTCAAAGTCCTCCTCTTAACGCTGAGAGAAGCCTCGCGCAACTAGTCAAGCTTGGAGTCTATCGACTGAGTATTATATACTTAAGACCCGTTTAGTTCTATTTCGTCTTTATGTCTTTGAAAGATATGATCAGGTTTCAAACCAGGCTAAGCTGTCCAGCTCAAGCCCGACTCTCCCTTTCCATTTTGATTCCCGTATAGGATCGTTGCTGCCACAGAGCAAAGTCAATGCGATTGAAATCTGCCCAAGGTATTCCTTATCAACTCTGGCCTTGAAGCATAATCGTAGTCAATACTGCGTTCCACACCTAAGCTGACTGACAGCTTCGCTCGTATATTGCAATTTTGCTGCCGAAAGGACATGAAAAACGAGATAGCCTAGAGAAGTTCTATATGCCTCCTCCCCTGCATTTAAATGGCTTCGAGCTTGTGTATTCGCCGCAAGGTCTCTGTCCCATAATATCCGATGGCGGTCTGCGTGCGTGTTGGAATACTGCTTAGGGTTTAAGAACAGAGGCACCAGAACTCGTAACTCCAAGAGATAGGTCTTTTGGCTCAAGCCGTTAGATTGTGAGCACTTGGATGTCCTGTTATAACAGTTTCCCTATGTACTCAATTATTTTCAAAGTCAGTAAGGGGTGTTTCGGGCCTATCTCTTGGCCTGTTGGTATCACTACCCCTGTAGCCTCGCTGCCTGCATTACGATAGAAGGCACTGAGCCTAAAGCTGATCCTAGCAATGGCTAGACAATTTCGCAGGTGCCTCTCCCGGAACTATGGTCACTCCTAAGAAGGCCTATCTTATTCCCAAAATGTAGGGCCCTTACCACGAGAGAGTTTTATCTCCTCCTTAGTCTACAAATGCTCCAGGTTCTATCCTATCTCATGTATACTCAAACAGCTTGTGGCTTTAACTAATCAGTCATCTTGAAATTAAACATCTTGAAATTGAACCAATCTCTGCAAATGTGCAAATGGGTTTTGAGGTATGGGGTGTTTGCTATGGTGCTCCTACTAATGCCCCAGTTCTGTCTTTTTGATGTCCTAAACCGCATGCTTTGGACCGAAAGTGGTTCGCCGTCATGATATTCCTGGCTAGGATTGCTTGGGCAGGTCCGACACGATTGCTCAGGTCATATTACGACACTTAAGGGCTTTGAATTGCTCTGCTTATTTCGTATGACAAAGCAAATGAACTTCTTCTCATGCGTGCTTCTGTTACCTCTTTCTGTATGGTGGCTTTGGATTATGGTCACTTTATCCTTATTAGACGTCTGCATTGCCATCCCATGCGGCCATCTGTCAACGACAGGTTATTCCCAACCTATTCTTCATGCTCTTGTATTGACTCTGAAAGTCCCACTTAGGCTTGCTTCAAGGGCGTCCATGCCTGGGGAGCTATTACATTAGTATGAGTCTTCTGACTCCCCGGATACAAATCCTACATGATTTAACTACTTCATCTCATCCTGGTTGCCCCAAGCCTCATTCGCTGGATTATGGCAAACCTGTCTTGCCTGGATGTCCTAGTAGTTGGTGTATTGACTCCCATTGTACCTCGACGATTTGGACTGCTTCTCACTTTCTTTCCCTTGCATAGACGATATCATCAAACTCAGATCTTACTCTCGACTTTCCTTAGATCGCACGGACGCTGTCGAAAGCCAAGTTTTCGTGCCATGTCCACCATTGGATGCAAGACTAAAATCCGCGACCCAGCTAATACATAGCTCATTGTTCTAGAAAACTCAAATCAGAGCGCATATCAAGATGGGGCGTTGCTCGCCACACCGGATGAGGCCCTGCCGGGACGTTGAGCATCCTATGCTGCTACGCGTAAATTGCTTTCTGCAGTTGTTCTCTGAGACATGGTTATTGTGTGCGCTGTAGTTGGCTCTGCCGCGTGTCTAGGTTCGAGTCAGTATCTTGAACTCTTTGTGGAGATGTCATTTGGGCCCACACGAGATGAAACGATCCGTGGTTAAGACGAATTGTCGGGCTCAGTCCGCATCTGAATCACCCTAGGACGAATACTCAAGCGGGTTTAGTTGTTCCGCATCTACCGCCACCCCAGCGACTTAGGGTTCTCTAGGACTATTAACGATGCGCCTACTCATCTTCGAGCTGTTGAGGTATAAAAGCGATTCATCCTCTGGAAATATGACTGAACAGAAAGGTTTGTTTTTTCTTTTTAATCTTCAGCTACATTCCTTCGTCTTTCATTACTGCTCCCATCATGTCTAATAAATTTCCGCCCCTTGCCGTGCTCCCGCAACTAACGCTCCACCCATCCGTGAATGCCGACCACCTCGACGTGGCCAAGATCGTCAACGATTGGCTCTTTTCCTTCACAGAAAAATTGTCCAGCGGCCAGCAAAGCAACATCTCAAGTCTCTTCCTCGAAAAAGGATCGTGGTTTCGAGATTTCGTCTCTTTTTCGTGGGATTTCGCATCCCATAATGGGGCAGCGGCTATACGTGAGTACCTAGCCAGCTCGACGAGTGGATTTGCAGAGCCCAAAGCGGATCAGCCCGACGCGTTGCGACCGCAACTTGTGGAGATCGGTGGGTTGCAGTTCATCCAGGCTGGGTTCAGCTTCAGAAATACTTTTGGTGTCGGGAGGGGCGTTCTGAGATTGGCTAATGTGGAACCGGAGGAGTGGAAGGCTTGGACGGTGTTTACTGTGCTTGAGCGGTTAAACGGCCAGGATGAGCTGGAAGCAACGAGGGCGGAGAAAGCGGAAGCGCAGGCTGGTGCTTCTGGTTGTGGAACTGAGCCGTCGAGCGTTCAAGCCGATGACGGTGGCCTGCAGGTTTTGGTTGTTGGTGCAGGTGAGCTATTCGGAGCCAATTTCAAGTGGGTTGGAAGCAAAGCAATACTAACCCCCCACAGGTCAGTGTGGACTCGCACTTGCCGCGCATTTGCAAAACCTAGGCCTCAACTATCTGGTCGTGGACAAGTTTTCGCGTCCTGGGGACTCGTGGCGAGCCAGATATGACACCGTAAGATTACATACTCCCATCTATACGGACCACTATCCCTTCCTGAAGTACCCAGCCAGCTGGCCGCGATATCTTGACCGGGCCCATGTTACAAGATGGATGCAGCACTATGAAGAGATCATGGGCCTCAACGTCAGGCACGGCACCCTTGCAAGTAATTTTCATTACAATGAGACGTCACGGGTGTGGACAGTCGACCTCCAAAGCAAGGACGGTATACAGACTGTTCATGCTAAGCATGTCGTGCTTGCTACAGGGTTGCTGGGCGCAATCCCGAATCGCCCCACGTTCCCTGGGGAGGCTTCATTTAAAGGCCAGATCCTGCACACCTCGGCGCATAAATCGGCGGCGCTGATGCCGGAGACCCTGAAGAAGAAGATCACGATCATTGGGTCTGGAGCGAGTGCGCATGATATCGCTCAGGATTTTGTCAACCATGGGGCGGAGAATGTAACGATGGTGCAGCGAGGCGCCATGTATGTTGTATCTCGGGATTCGATGGAGAGGATTCAATTACCGCTGTGGAACACTCCGGGGGTAAGGCTTGAGGATGCGGATCTTTTGAGCCACTCGCTGCCAATGGCCGTTGCCCGGACTCTTAGTGTCGGAGAGTCGCAGATGATGTCGGCAAAAGACAAAGACATGTTAGATGCCTTGGAAAGAGCCGGAATGGCAGTGAAGAGGGGGGATGGAGACAGCCTTTTGGATTATCAGCTCATCAAGGGTGGACATTTCTACGCTGACCAGGGAGCATGCCAGATGATCATCGACGGGAGGATCAAGGTCCGGCAATGTGAGCAAGGCGTCCAGGGGTACTACGAAGACGGGGTAATCTTGGCCGATGGCACCAAGATCGAATCTGAGGTTGTTATACTGGCGACCGGCTTTGAGCTCAGTACTAAACTGATTGAACGCCTCATGGGTGAGGATGTTATGAACAAGGTGGCAAGAATATGCACCTTAGACGACAGCCAGGAACGGATTGGGGTGCGTTTTATTGATTTGAACTCCCATGATTCTTATGGTTGCAGCCGGCTAACGTTGCTTGTAGGTATGGAAACCGACTGGTGTACCAGGATTCTGGTACATGACCGGCAGCTTTATATGGTCGAGACAGTTCTCTGGCATCCTCGCGTTACAGATTGCTGCCATAGAACGGGGGATGAACACCGAGTACTACGAGTCGCGATAGACCGTATGATAGAAGCGATAGAAACTATGTATATGCAGATATTGCATGACAATAGTGATTATCTGTCCTGCCTGTGCTAGACTAAAAAAGCTTCACGACTTAATTATCCTACAACACCGATATTAAAGGCATAACGCCGTTTCCCTTCTGTAAAGTCCTCTAAGTTTTCTTGAATCATTCCCTGCCCTCAAGGACAACCGTCTGATTGATAACTTTGGCATAGTCAGCTGTACCATATACCATGAGATGTTCCACCTTGTCGGGACCGCCTGCACCGATAGAGACGGCCCTGATGAACGTGACGCGAACGGGAGTCTGACATAGTGTATGTTCTGTACTTATCTCGCTTTCCTTTGCACAGAGATAAACCCGTCACTTAGGCTACGTAGCCAAGATGGTTATTTTAGCCATATGGCTGGCGCAGCGCCGATTGTCAATACCCCGGAGCCATACATGCTCATGGCCCTTGCAGCCTACATGTACCAGAACCCGCTCGCCGGTAAGACGGGACTCTTCCTTGTGCCCAAAGTAGGATGGACCGATACAGGTACAATTTCATAATGCGCTTCCATACATTTTCCCTGCCTAACTCAGTTTCGTTGGTTCGCGGCAGAAAATCCGAATTTATCCTAGAATCCCTTACCCACGTCCTCACTTGCCCCCTGCTCGCGCAGGAACGCTGCAATCTCCTGATGCCCCAACTCCCACGCCAACCGCAGAGGGCCGCCCACAAACCAACCGCAGATTCCCTGGATATCGACGCTGCTGCACGGAATGTTGATTTTAGCCCCATACTCCACCAACAACCGCACTGGATGCAGTTGTCCGGCGCAAACAGCCCGAATGAGTGGCGAAGAGGGTGATGGTTCTGTTGCGCCAGCTCCCCTCTGAAAGTCTGGTGATGCTCCATTCTCTAGCAGGATCTGGGCGATTCGGCTGTCGGGGTAGTCGGCGTCAACGCTGCGCTCGAGGGCCCGGGTCTGGTGTACACGTGAGGATGGGCCAGCAAGGATTAGAACCATCGCCTCGTCCCTGCGGTACAAGGGTGCCTCGTTCATTTCCCACTAATATGATGACTGGCGTCGGCCCTGCCGCTTGGGCAGTAATAAGGCTGCAAGGTGCAAGTCACCGTCTGCCACAGCCCAGAGCAGAGGCGAGCACCCCCCGGGGAAAGCACGCGTCCCGAAAACCAGAAGTTCAGGTCTACCCCATAATCTACCAACAGGCGGATTATATCCTTGTGCCCCTGCTGTAATGCAGACTGCACCGCGTGCTGCATCGCTTCGCAGAGAGCGGATCGGCTCGGAACCAGAATGCAGTAGAGTCACCACGATGTTCCTACGACCCAGCCATGCGGCAATTTGGATTGCGCTATTCCGGTGGCCGATGCGAGCTGACTGTCCCTACTCCCTCACGCTCTCGTCCTGCATGGCACTCCGATCCAGCAGCGCCCGTACAAGTGTTCCATGTCCGTGGATCACAGCCAGGCACAGCAGCGAGAACCCCTCGTGGTCACACATGCGGACGCTGCAGCCGCAATCTAGCAGGATCTCCATGACCTCGCCGTGGCCGCGCGTCACAGCCACACAGAGTGAATGGGGCCGACTCTCTGCGTCAAAGTAGTAATTGGTGGGCAGGCCATACAGATAGCGAGGTTTGCCCACTTGGTAGGCAGCAACAGACCAGTCAGCGGGGACCGTCGCACCGTGGGCTAGAGCTCTCCGGAGGAGTCTGGAAGAGCCGTGCTCCGCGGCCCAGGTTGCTGCGGCACTAGGGGTAGATTGGGCATCCAGCCTATAGAGGCTAGGGGTGAAAATGGCGCTGAAATGGTGGTTTGCGGAGGCTAGGGCTGCAAGCGTGCGCAGGGAGGTTAGAGGCCTTCCTATTTCGCGCAGGAGCTCTGTGGAGAGTGGTGGGGTGGGCATGGAGTGGTCCGGATGGGGTGGGGATCCGGAGGCACTGTGGCAAAGTATTAGTGAAAGCGCGATGAGATGATTCGAGAAATTTGTGACTAGGAAAGATGGAATAAGCTACAGCAAGTGTGGCTTATCTGCGACTGCTGGAGCCCCCACCGGAAATTCAAGGAGCACTTTCCGGGCCGGACCGGATCTTGTTTGACAAGCATAAGACTAGGATTGGGAACCCTGCAAGCGAGGTTGCCCGGCGTCTCTTTTAAACTATTTTTTGATTTGTCGACAAGTCAGGGGCGGGATCTATACTGCGAGTTGCCAACATGCCGTACCTGGTATAATTAGTGCCGAAGGACGGAGCATTGCCATCAATATCAGGGCTTCACTTTCCCTCTGCCAACATCCTGTTGGGCCGTTCTATCCGGGCATTGTTGGCGTTGGCCCCCCTTACCCCTGTCCAGGGCTATCTCGTCCCCCCCCCAGACACCGCTGCTCCCGGCACCACAGAGGAATGCAGCGGATGGCTTCAGTACTCGTCCAGCCTGACATGTGCGTGGATAGAGCAGCTTTCTGACATGACAGAGGCCCAGTTCGTAGAATGGGTGCGTACCCTGTCTTCCTTCTACTACGGAGCTCCATCACTAACTACACTCGCTACGCTAGAACCCCATCGTCACTTAAGCCGGTGGCAGCGACAGCTGTAATCTCCTCCCAGGCCTTTACTACTGTGTCCAGGTCAATTTCAATACCATGTCCGTAGGCTCGGGTAATCCTCTACCCACCTTGTCCTCCACGTTGACCACCTCGACGTCTGCGCTGCCATTAATCACCTCTGCTGCAGTCACCACCCCGACACCCTTTGAACCAGGTATGGTGGGCGGGTGCACTGCCTTTCACCTTGTCACTAGCGGTGATAACTGCGCAGCCATTGCAGCCGACGCAGAGATCGCTCTCACCGACCTCGAAACCTGGAACCCGTCCGTCAGCGCTGACTGCACGGGGCTGTGGTTGTCATATTATGTTTGTATTGGAGCATCCTCATCCCTTTCGACTATACCCACCCCTACCACCACCTTGACGATAACCATAACCTCCATAGGCAACGGCGTGACAACGCCAACCCCGTACCAGCCGGGGATGGTGGGCGACTGCGTCGCATTCCATCTTGTTATCAGTGGGGATGGGTGTACGGCTATTGCAAGTCGTGCGGGGATTACGTTGGCGGATTTCTACACGTGGAAGCCTACTGTGGGATCAGACTGTGCGGGCTTGTGGCTTGGGTATTATGTTTGCGTGGGGTTGTTGTAGGACATTTGTTGTCTTCCTGCCCAGGGCCTACCTGTTAACTGCTTTGGAGTGCGCGCAACGCTTGTTCTAAGTGTTGGTGCGTGATCTACACGTTTGGATGCCTATTGAAATATCTTGGACGGTATACGTACTTTACATCATTTGCAGGTGGGACATGGGTGCAATATCAATCTCCACGGAGATCAGTGCGATAGAATTGGGATTACTCCTGTGTCGCTCGTCAAGGTCTGTGAGTTGGGAAATGCCATAATGATTAGCTGTTACATACGGTCGTCATATATCAAGTGGGTAATTTAGCAAGAATCATGCTAGTGCGAATAGCAATAAGATATCCATCATATCGAAAAAGATTTGGATGTGGATTAAAGATAGCAACTAAGTATCTGGTATCTTCATGGATACGATATAGATAGCATTTGCTATCTGGTATCTGCGGATATGCTGCAGTCTAGAGGATGGTATCGGGGGAAGAGGAATGTGTCAAAAATCTGTTGATGTGAGTATTAGTAGCGATGGGATGGCCATGGTTGTCTCTGGTGCTTTGCTCTCGCAAGCAGGAGGGGGTGGATAGCATGGGATAAACAGCAATTATTACTCAGGTGCCTACCACAGACGTGGTATCAAGTAGTCAAAACTATCTATCCAAAATAGTACACAAAAAGAAAAACATAATATATAGTGGATATATGGGGTCAAGTTTCATATGTATATATATGTAGTTCAAAAGGCGCGGGAGAACCATTCACAAGAAATTAGCGAACCTCTTTCCAGTTTCCTTACGTCACAATCCTCAATTTGTCTCTTCCTCCTTAGTTATGCTATCCTAAATACGTCTTCAAGTCGTCTCTTCCCCACTCTCTCTTGAAGTATAAGCACTCCGCTTCCTGACTCGGCTCCCCCAGCGGAAAAACAACCATGGCAGGGGCGCGAAGGCTAAGGCCAAGAACCCCAGAAGGCTAGACGCCCAGCTATAACCCAGATTGCGGTACACTGGACCTTAGTCAGAGTGGTCGAACTCAACTAAGAAGACAGTTATAAGAGACAGGAAGAGAAATACATACTGGTGACAGTGAAAAGAGGAAACGAGCCACCGATGCCGTACCGCAGCAGGCCGTTAGCAGCAAGTGCTGAGGCTCCAAACTGTGCCCCATATACCCGGGTCAGATAGAGGGCAGTTGACACCTTTTGTATGATCAGTACTTGAGACTCGTCTCCGTCAAGAATAGGATGATAAGGCGAGGACAATAGATAGGAATAGAGCCTCAACGTACAAACACCATGATGTTAGAGCAGCCAAACAGCCCGAGGGAAATGATGCTGCTCATCCAGTGGACATTGCCGGTCGATGTCCATGCAAACCAGAACAAGGCGACTGGCATGAACGGTCCGCCTAGCATGGCCGCCCATAGGACTTGTTCAGGTGGGGGAGTTCTCTCAGCCCGCGGATGGCGTCGCCGATGCAGTACAATAATATATTGGTCCGTCGCGAGAAGTGCAATGCAGCCAAGCGCGCACCCCAGTGCCAATGAGATAAAGATCAGTCCACATTCGCCCGGCGTGAACCCGTACACATCGGTATATATGAGGGGTACACAGGCAAGGAAGCAGAATAAGACAGAAAAATTAAGCGAGGAATAGAGGGAGCAGAGGGAAACAACAGATTCCGTCACGAGCATGTAAGCCGGTCGCGCCAAAGTGGCCGTAAGCATCACTCGGACACCAGCCAGACCCTTAGGGATCGGACTTGGAGGAGGCGGTAGGCCAAGTTTGATGGCGCGACGGTGAAGGATTGGACGGGCGTAAGACTCTTGAGCGCCCATGCTAAAAACCCAACAGGCTGCCCCTAGAAATAGAGTCGTCCACTGTGACCAGCGCCAGCTCTTGTATTCCGCTACCCAACCACCAACCAGTGATCCGATTGCTGGGCCCATAAAGGCAGTTGTCATGAGAATCATCACTCCCCGACCTGTTGCTGATCCGCTCCATATATTCATAATAGTTACAGCCCCGACAGCCAGTGGCGCCGAGATAAACATGCCCGCCAGCAGGCGGCACACTGTGAGGCTGGCCAGATTTTGAGAAAACCCAGCACCAAGGATGAATAACATGGCCAGGGGTGTCATCACGAGATAGATAGAGCGCCGACCATAAGTCTCGCTGATTGGGGCGGCAATCATGGGCCCGAACGCTAGTCCATAAACGTACATGGCGAATGGCAAGAGGGACTCTGTGGTGAAAGTATGGAGAGCAGCTTGCACATGGCCATGAGATGGTGAGTATATGGCAAGTGCAAATAATCTGCAAGGGTTAATTGATGGTCTTAGAGTGCAATTAGTTCCTCTAGCAAGAGAATACTCACATTAGAAGACATAACAGTGATGGCACAGCAGTGTTGTAGAGTTTTTTGTGAAAACTCCAGTTGTGCGCATTAGCTGGGTCATCCTCCCACTTTAAAAGCTCAGAGGAGATGTTTGGCATCTCGTTGCTGCCGTTGTTTTCCATATCAGAAGGATACATGGTGAATCTTCCAGAGTGTGGTGTTTTCTTCATGGTCATAGGGGGATTGTCCATTTAAAACAATATCTACGGTCTTGCGCAAGCGTACAGTGACAGAACGGGTAATCGGATTGTGATTCGGGAGGGTCGGATAAGACTGGAGCAGTCTGGACCTCTACAGTAGGTACGAACAGGAGTCAAATACAAGTGCGGTTTTGGGGCCGGGAAAGACACTTCAAGGAACTGCAATATCAATGCCCGGAACCCCACTAATTCGGCGATATCTACCACTAATTCTTCTAAGCCGATCTAATTTGCTCTTCACTGCATAGCCATCGACATGGCATCACTCTTCTCCTGCAAGACGTTTCGCACCTCTGGCATTGCCTTCATCCGATCCATCCACACCTGGACATTGGGATGCTGCTCCAACAGGTGCTGCACGAGCTCCTTATCCCCAATAATAAACGGCACCAGTTCCTGCCACGGGACAAAGCACAGATCCGCATATGTGCACTTTCCCCAACCAGCCACTGTCTCTCTCCTAATGCCCGATCTAGTACCCCCATCACTCGCCGGATCTCTTCAGTATAGCGCTCAATCGCAAGCGTCACCCGCCCCAGTTGCCCGTAATAGGGGCCCTGTCCGGAGACCTGGAAATGCAGCCATTGTTGCAGCTGGTGGCGCTCGGGGAATGCATCGTAGCTCAGCTGGTGGCTCGGTTCATAGGTCTCGGTCAGATAGTTCACAATCGCACCGGACTCCCATATCGTAATTCTTTTGTTAGGGTCCACCATGGTTGGGACCCGACCGTTAGGGCAAAGATTCACTTAGGGTTCTCTTTTCGCCTCCGCAAAGTCGACAAAAATGGTCTCATAGGGAAGCTGTAAGATCGAAAGGATGATGGCGACTTTCCAGGGATTCGGCCCAATTGGGTGCGAGTAAAGTTTGATTGGTTGCATTGTCCCTGACATCAAGGAAAGAAAAAGCTTGTCTTCTGCACATTGACCAAGATCTGGTTCTGATCTTAAATCAGTAATGATACAAGAATATATTGTCTCAGCGGAAGAAGAGTTGGGGCTCGGATGGGTGTGGCTGCAGTCGCCGAATTTCTGCCTAAATCGCCGGTTGTTGCTCGAGCTTCATGGAACTCGCACTAGAGTGCTTCAAAAATCTACAGGTTAGTGGTAATATCAGTGTAATGTGTAGCAAAATGAACAGGGTGATATATCTTGAAAGTTAGTATACACGGGTTTGAGCTTCCCGGTTCTGACTGGCGAACTGCCACCCGCTCATGATGCTCGACCACCAGCCTTGGTCGAATCCGAACCCCGCCGAGCAAAGGGAGCCAAATATCACCACAACCCATATGAGCCAGGGAACATCTCGTATGGAGTTAGAGGCTGTCATCGTGGAAAGAGAGAATAAGAAGAGGCGCAAAGACAGACTGGGAGGAAGAACTCGAGAGACACTGTTTCTCGCGCTTCCCAGTCCTGTCGGAGTCCTTTTTCCTATCCTTATCATACATTTGTGTATCCTTACATACGGTCGACGTTGGGGTAGTAGCCCCGAAGGTTCATCCTTCGCTCGCTAGGGGGCGGCACGGAGAAGCAATATCGATCATGATTACAGCCCTTCCAGGACTTGTTGGTGATAGCAGGATTCTCAGCTTCTCGGCAAAGGAAAGAGAAGGTTAGTTGTATAGTACGACCGGTTAGAGCAGGTGGCGCTCAGCTCAATGAGGGGAAAGGAGACGAAGGCTTCATGGGCTTGCCGTGACCTCGTTAGTCAAGCGCCCCTAGGCTGTCCCGCTTGAACTGTAACCACCTTCCGTAGCGGTCATGAGCTGTACAGGACTGATCTCGGGCGTCATGTCATCCGGACGGTGGGAGCCGAATGGATCTTCCCCACCAAGTCGGCGATACAGTGGGTGATCACCTGACGATCGTTCCCATCTGACGATCGATTTTCCCCTCACCGATATTTCAACCACCAAACTTCAAACTCTTGTATCTCATTCGATATGACTCCAATGGATGCGGCGATAGAAGCAATTGAATCGCTAAAGCCAGGCGATTCAATTAATTATACTAAAATTGCGAAAGAGTTCGGGGTCAACCGGATAACTCTGTCAAGACGCCACAAAGGAATTCAGCGCTCTAGGAGAGACCAATATGAAGAACAGCGAGTTCTCAATGACCAGCAGGCCAAGGATCTTATAAAATACATTAATAAGCTCTCTGGCAAAGGCCTATATATATCGCATGAGATGCTTCGGAATTTTGCAAAAGAACTGACAGGAAAGAAACCAGGAAATCACTGGCCTGGCCGCTTTCTAAAGCGACACCAAATTGAACTCTCCTCTGCCTATACAACTGCTATGGACTCCAATCGAAAGCGAGCTGATTCTGCATACAAATATTCGCGATACTTCGACTTATTAGCCCCGAAACTTGATAAATACAAGGTGGAGCCAGGGAATATATACAACATGGATGAGAAAGGATTTCTTATTGGAATGCTGTCAAAAGGTCTCAGGATCTTCTCAAAGCGCAAATATAAGCAAGAAAACTTCAAGCAGCGCCTACAGGATGGGAATCGCGAATGGATAACTGCAATTGCCTGTATCTGTGCTGATGGGACCTCGCTATCCCCAGCGCTTATTTACCAGGCAGCTAGCGGTGATATACAAGATACCTGGCTACAGGATTTCAATCCTCAACACCACAAGACCTTTTTTGCCTCCTCTCCAAGTGGTTGGACAAATGACAAGCTTGGATATGCCTGGTTGACTGGAGTTTTTGACCGGGAGACAAAGGATAAAGCGCGGAGGCAATGGAGGCTCTTATTCCTTGATGGCCATGGATCTCACCTTACCATGAAGTTCTTCGATTACTGCGATGACAATAAGATCCTTTTAGCAACATATCCTCCACATTCAACGCATTCACTGCAGCCGCTTGATGTTGGGATCTTCAGCCCGCTTTCCCATGCCTACAACAGCGAACTGGAGGCATATCTGCATATATCCATGGGACTAAGTCATATTACAAAACGGGACTTCTTTCGGCTCTTCTTCCCGGCCTGGATAAAAGCCTTATCAAGCAAAAATATTATATCTTCTTGGAGAACAGTTGGAATACATCCCTTCAACCCTGAAATTGTTCTGGCGAGATTTAGCAGAGAACCGCAGTCAAGGCCATCAACAAGTGAGTCCTCGCGCTCTATATTAGGTGCAGAAGACTGGCGGAAGATCAAGAAGCTCCTCCATGATGTTGTTGAGGATGTATACAGTGAAAACACCAGGAAGCTTAGTTTGGCCATGCATAACCTCTCTACAGAGAATATTCTTCTAAAGCTTCAATGTGAGGGCCTCCAGATAGCCCTCCAGAATGAGAAGAAGAAGCGTCAGCGCGGAAAGCCTTTACGATTTCAATTAAAAGCTTCAGACAATGGTTGTTGCAATATCCCATATATCTGGCTCGCGATGAGGGCTGGCTCGCAGACCCGTGACCCAGGCGGTCGGCCGTCGGGCAGAATATCAAATGATATCATTAGCGTAGCTTCAGAACACAAAAAAACAATCAATCATACTTCATACTTCAATTGAACTCTTTGCAGAACTTGCAACAGGTTATCCGCCTACCGGTGCCACGCACCATTTCAATGAGTGGCCCAATGACAAAAGGGTAGGTACAACCTCGTTTCGGGCAGCAGCCTCAACTGACCAACCAGTAGTTTCAACCTACCTACGAATAAAAAGTGCCGGTTGAGCTCCAAGTGGTTGGGGCAATCCCAGCTTATACTGCGGGAGTTCTCTACAGGACTGGTCCAGGTCTGTACAAGATCGACACGGACGAAGGGAATACTTTCCAGATCTCGCATTGGTTTGATGGATTTAGTCAGACTCACCGGTTTCAGCTCGTGGCCTCGGACAAAGCCGAATCTGGAGTGCAAGTTTTCTATAACTCGCGGGTCGCTACTGACAGATTGGCTGAGGAAGTGAGAAAAACCGGAACCCTGGGCCACTTTAGCTTTCGTCAAAAGAGGGATCCATGCAAGTCCATCTTCCAGAAAGTTCAGAGCTCCTATGAACCAAGCCAAGGGGCGTCAATCGCCAACATTGGTGTGACATTGTCTATCAATATGCCGGGGTTGGAGAGAAACTGCTCCAACAAGCAGGAAGGCAGGCGCTGGGACAATATCACAACACTATACGCGAAGACCGACTCCTCCAGATTCAAGAAAATCCATCCTGAGACACTGGAGCCAATTGGGCTAGCCGAACAGATGAGCTCAGCGGGCGGATGGTTACCGAATCTCATCAAAAACTAACCAACCAATACAAATCAACCAGTTCCCGGATGTCCAGTGGTCCTCGCTGCGGGAAATCTAATTGCCCCGACTTGCCGGCGGATTTTGATACCCTCGGTTCAAGGATAATTAAGAGATCAAATTGGTCAGTGTGTTACCATAAAGGAACGGTACTGTATCTGACCTCACTTTGATGGGACTTTCCGGCTGATCATTCCCTGTTATCCCAGGTCTTCTAGAAAATAAAATCTCCGCGGAGGCCATATTGCTGGTATATTTGGGAAATCAACTGTTGAGGTTCTGTTGTCCCAGGCGGGCGATCTCACATCTAAGCATCCCGTCACCATTCCTAAGTCATAACGCAATCGGCGAGGTCAAAACAAGCTCTACACGCTCTATGAAGGCTTATTTTGCGTTCGTTACAGCTTAGGTTCCGCTCCAGTGCTCATTGAACCCAGATCAGGGCTTCCTTCCAGATAGGTCTGCAGCACCTCTGGATACTCAATGCTCGCTGACGCTAACGAACCAAGTCGCCATGCCGCGCCATCAACCACCTGCACGGTTCCATTGACGAAATTTCCGGCGTCACTAAACAGATACACTGTGGCGTCGGCAATTTCTTTCTTTCGGCCCCATCTTCCGAGTGGTACGCCATTTTTTGCTCTTTGCTCGCCATCATCTGCGGCGAGCCGTCTCATTCCTTCAGTGTCGGCAATAGGACCAGGAGCAATAACGTTCGACGTGATCCCCATAGGACCGTATTCAACGGCAATGGATGACGACAGCGCATCTACGCCCGCTTTTGCAGCACCGACATGGGCCTGGAACGGAGTTCCAGAGTAGTGCAATGTTGCAGAAATGAAGATGATACGGCCACCTGTGCCTGAAAGGTCACCTGGTCTGTACTTCAGTAATGGCATCCACAAGTAGACGTTTCACTAGGAAAGTAGTACCACGATTTATTGACTTATGTCTTGTCGCAGATCTTAGCAAGTAAGGGACTGTCGCCTTGAACGTATTGAAGGAGCCAAGAAGGTCAATGTCGACGACTGCCTTGAAAGCATTGGCAGAGAGGTGTGAGATCGGAGCAACAAAGTTTCCGGCCGCGCCTGCGCTATTCATTTGTTCAGGTCTGTTATCATCGCAAACCGCAAGCTGAAAGGCCACTGAGAATACCAACTCACATCACAAAATCAATGCCGCCAAGCTCCTCCGCGCATTGAGCTGCTGCTGCCGCGATACTCTCTGGTTTCCGGACGTCAACACCACCAATTCCGATAACCTTTGCGCCACTGCGGCTCTGAGCGATATCAGCGGCCACCTTCTTCGTCTTATCAAGACTGCGGCCAACAATAGCGGCGTTGGCACCCAACTGGACTAGCGCGCGTACTTGAACACTGCAGATCGTGCCTGCACCACCGGTACAGAAAACAACCTTGTTGTCTAGATACATTAGCAGTAGATTGATTGCACCTGGGATTATCTACCCCTTACTGAAAATGCCGTCTCTCCAAACTTCGCTCAAAACGTCGCTCTTGGATGGGGACATTGTTTTCGTGAGAAGTCTCACCTAGCCGGTAGGAGACACTATGCTCACCGCCACGGAAAGATGCAGGCTCTATATATTAAAATTTTCTGAGCCTTGTTCAGCCGTATGCGAGGCATCGTCTTTGGAATCTCCTGCTGAAAACACCCTACCGAGGCTGATCAGTAATCAAAATATCCTACCTCGATAATCTCGGACCGGCCCCGACCGGCCCATTACAGTATGTGTGACGTGGTCAAGCACTCCATCCCAATGCTTTCCCTTAAGGCTGGCAGCTATGTGACAAGCCTCGGCAGTTCGTGGTGGCTTTCACAAAGTATATGGAACTGTTGTAAGTCAGAGGAAGCTTGATGGTTATCATTCACATCTGAAAACTTGATGGTTTATAAGCAAGATGAATATCAGATTGGTTCGAAAGCAATCCGATTGTATACGGATTAAATTCCGTATATGAAGCTCCATTGTTTACTGGTTCGAGCCTCGATTCACATAAACCTGCAAAGACCGCAGACTTCTCTAATCCATTAGGCCAAGGGAGGGCATGAGGCTGTACCGGCGTATTCGTTGCGCAATCATACCCGACGCTGAAAGGTGGTCCACCTATTCCGCAGAAGTTGAGGTTAGGCCTGGAGCTCCCTAGCCACATGCTTTGAACCTAATAAGATGTATAAGTATATATCGGGTCCTGCGTGGCACTAGCCATGTGACTTACGCACAAAATTGTTACCGAATGTTCCTTAACGTACTATGTTGGGACATAGGGAGTTTCGGTTTCAAGTGGAATTCTGTATTCCTTCTATCCTATTCACATATATTCCATCCTACACAGTTGTAGGTTCTATAGGCTTTGTACGAACATACGAGTAGCGATTCCTCACGCCATAGGTCTGTGCCGGAGATGAGTGCCGCTATGTTCCTGGAGTTCGACCTAATGCGATATACTACACAAGATGTAAAGTTCGGCCATTTAAAATAGGCTACCCGAATCCTCTCAGCATATATGTACCCGTTGACCTCAGTGCTTCTGAAGCTCAAGCAGATTCTCTTCGTCCCCCTCATCGAAGTTGATTTGGCAATGAGAGGAACTAATCGCCAGCTAGCTTCCTTCCTGTTATATACAGCTGACCTGTACTGTCAAGCTGCCCGGAGGACGTACCGCTTTCGAGCACACCAGTTTGAAGGTATGGAAGGATCGTCCGACCCTCAAAGTCGACATATCAAATTGTCTATGGTGGTTTTGCGAGGACTCAGAATGGTAGTGTTGGGCAATAGAGAGTGTGTATAGGGTTTTACAGTTCAAGCGTGAATCAAATGGGTTTCTGAAATGATATATTTTGTCGGAAGGCTACTCTTTTTTCTGGCAGACTACGGGATAATCAATAATCACTTTTTGAGCATTCCCCCGATTGCGGGTTCCTGTCGCAGGGAGAATAATTACAATGGACTCGTCCTGGGTCATGCCATCACAATTTTCTCTAGGTCCGAGTATATTTTGCCAGGGATATAGCTCAACCCGATTTCGTCTCTCAAAAAAGTTTTCTACGATCGGTTCGGATTCATTAAGGAACTGATTGCACCGAATCGGCCAGATTGAATCTCCGAACGCCACCTGGCTCGGTAATCAGCCTTACACGGGTGAGTCTAGACCACCAATCGGAGACAACATGTTGGGCCCACCTGCTACCTGCCGAGGTAGTTCCTGTGATTGTTAACGTCGGGAAAGGAGCAGTGAAGAAATAGGGATATAAGTTGAGAATGGGGCGAAAAACCACTTACACAAAAGACGCATATTTCCTCTTTGTACGCACCCGATCGTCCACATGTCAGAGGGAGATTACAGATACTTTAAAGTTGCTATTCCAGAAACATGGATAGCTCATGTCGAGATCCATCGACCGGACCAGTTGAACGCCATTTCTCAAGAGTGAGTATCCCGCAGAGATGGAACTTTACCTATTCATGCCAACTAAGGAGTTTCCAGTGTATGGCAAGAAATGCGCATTGTCTTCAACCGTCTGTCCATTGATCCATCTGTCCGTGCGGTGGTTTTCTCGGGGTCCGGCGACCAAGCATTTTCAGTGGGCATAGACCTGAAATGGATGTCCCATGAAGGATCACCATTTATTCCCGGCCCGAATGATGGCGTAGACCCTGCGAGACGTGCAACCGCCCTTAGAAGGGCGGGGGTTGAGTTTCAAGAGTGTATATCAAGCATCGAAAAATGCGAAAAACGTAATTCTTTTACCTGTGAACCAGCGGCTGAGGAAGAGAGCTAATATAGGCTTATATAGCGGTTATTTGTGCTATGCATGGCTATGCATTCGGCATCACAGCTGACATCTGTTCAGCCGCAGATGTGCGGATCTGCGCCAAGGACACGATATTCTGCATTAAAGAGGTGGATCTTGGCATCGCTTCGGATGTCGGGATTCTCGCGAGGCTTCCTAAGGTTGTTGGTTCGTACACCTGGGTAAAAGATGTTGCGCTGACGGGCAGAAACTTTGGTGCCGACGAGGCACTGCGGGTGGGCTTCGTGAGCAGCGTTCTCCCAACGAAGGAGGACGCGGTCGAAGAAGCGTTCAAATTTGCAAGGACTCTGAGTGAAAAGAGCCCTGTGGCTGTCCAGACGATCAAGCACTTCTTAGACTACAGTCGAGAGCACACTGTTGCCGAGGGTATATACGAACCCCCTGCCGAGTCTATCCAAAAGCCCGGCTAACCCCCAGTATGCAGGCCTTCAATATCAGATAGCTTACAATACATCGGCACTACAAGCGAACGATGTCCCGGCTGCCATTGCAGCTGTAACGTCAAAGAAGAGGGCCGTTTTCGAGAAACTCTAGGGACAATCTGGAAGGCTATGATTCTAGGAGACAGTCACCCGAGGAGCATCAAACTCATTGTGCAGCCCTGGTTCGTTCTAGGCCTGTTGGTCAAGAACCTTAGGCCTACCTGTAACGGGCGTAGGCAGTATTATTTTCAACTGGCTGTCCTGTATAAACGAGTATCACAAGCTTAGAGAAAGAAACAAAAGATAGAAGCGCTGATATCTCCCTCTTCCCTTTATCAACCTTTCCTGATCATACGTCAAGACTTCTGACTTCCCGGACCTGTATACCGCCGGACCTACATGCCGACGGATCTCTTTTCCTAAGCTACGAGGCTGCAATTCCGAGGCTGTATACTGATGTTGCAGAAACCTTATCTAGAACTAGGTTGAGGGCATAGCCGACAACCAAGCTCCAGGCCATAGCCTGTGACATGCCTGAATTGCTCTTATAGCTATCTGCTGTGCTAGGAGGCGCTCTAGGCCTTTACCTAGGGTAGAGAGGAGGCTAATTAGCTGCCAGGCATTGAGTTGGGTATAGTCCCTCTTTCCTGGTTTTGGTAATATTATTATCTTTGCTGACTTCAGGCTCAGTGGAAAGCAGCCTTCCTCTATATATCTATAGTATAGTTATGTGATTATATCTCCTACGACAGGCCAGAGCTCCCTCCAAGCAGTAGTGGCAAGTCTGTCCTCCCCAGGGGCAGAGGGGGGTGGGCAACAGAGGGCAGCCCAGCAGTGCTCTTTTGTTGGCAGGTGTAGGGGGCCCAGGGGCTTATTAGGGGGTCCCTCTTCTATCTGAGTTGGAAGCAGGGCCCCCTTCTCTAGGAGGTGACTGAGGAAGGTGTTTGTTTTGCCCTGTGGGGTAGTAACCTGAGCCTCTTATATATTTAGGGGAGGGGCAGCAAGCTGGTCTGGATATCTAATCTATTTAGCAAGTTTAAATATATCTGTAGGTGCTGTAGCTTGTTTAATCTGCTGCTTCCAGTATTCAGCCTTTGCCTGTATAATGGCCTTCCAGAGCTGTTTATAGTCAGGGTTTTGTTGCTGTCTTGTTTGGTGTAGTATGTCTATTAGTTCTGGAGTCCACCATGGGGTCCTGGGGAGTCTGCAAGTATTATATCTTGATGCGCCTTGTATTGCAAGCTGGGATATCTGGACCAGTTATTTGGCTAGTAGGTTAATAAGTAGGGTTGGGTCCGGCAGGCTTGCCAGGGCTCTGGCTTTCTCCCAGTTGGTAGAGCCAAGCTTGTATATAGGAGAGGGCTCTTCTTGCTCCAGTATTATTCCAATTGTTGCATGGTCACTTGGAGTCTTTAGATGGTCTTCCACTAGGGCCCTTAGTGGTAGGTTAGAGAAGACAAGGTCTAGGGTGTTTGGTCCACGGGTGGGGGTGCCTGGCTCGAGGCGAAGTTCCAGCTTGTGGGCATCAAGCCAGTCTAATAGTCCTGTTGCGCCAGGTGTGACAGCATGAGACTTAGTATCTGGCTGCCAGAATGGGTGCCGGGTATTAAAGTCTCCTGCTAGGATGGTATTCTCTGGCGGAGTATATCCTAGGAGTACAGAAAGTATAGAGGGTGTTGAGCCAGTACCAGCAGGGGCAACTGGGTTATTAGGAGGCTGATAGACATTGATAATAGTAAGGCCTGCCGTGTAGATTGTGGTGATATCTGGAGAGATAGGTTCTGGGAGGGAATGGGCTGGGAGATCCCTTTGTACATATGTTAGAGTTCTGGGCCTGGCAGTCCATCAGGTTGGGGGACTGAATAGCTGATATTGTGGGTGGGTCTTGGTTAGGTGTTTTGCTGTATTTGTCCAAGGTTCTTGGACAAGGATGATATCTGTTTTAAAGAAGAGTAGCAGGTTATGTGCAGTGCCCCCCCTTTCTATATTAGCTTGTAGTATTTTCATAGTTCAGGGGAGGGCAGGGTTTGATTTAAGAGCTCCTGGGTGAGCTGTCTTGTAGGCTGGCTTGTAGTTTGAGTACTATCTGCTTGTTGTTTAGAACTTTCAGCTTTGTTCTGCTCCTGTTGGAAGGCAAGCTGGCCAGCCTTGTAGATAGCAGCTAGAGCATCCTTTGAGAGGGGGGTAATAGTGTTCTTCTGGACATGGGGTCTGGCTGGGTATTTTAGGAAGTTTGCTGCATGTGGGCTGTAGTAGTTAATATATTATATATAGTAGTTATAATCTTGTTTTAAGGATTTATAGGAGATGTATTAGTTACTAGAGCAGCAGGCCCTTGTATTATGGAAGTAGTAGTATTGGGTGTATTGTAAATGCCTTTGCTTGGGGCGGGTGGGCCTTGATAGGCCAGACAAGCCAAAGAGTTGCAGGGGGTGTTGTAGCTTTTTTGGAAAGGCTATAACTGCTGTAATGGAGTCCCTCTCTACTGGGTATTCTGAGAGCTTGGCTGTAAGTAGCTTAATGCCAGTAATGTGCTCTGCTTCCATGTAAATATCTATAATTATTATATCTATCTATCTATCAAGGGACCAGAGTTGTTTTGGGATCCAGGAGATAATAACCTGATGGTACTCTGTTAGAATTTTAAAGTGCCCATCCCCAGCTAGGCTCGCAGCCTTCTCTGATAGTAGGAAAGCCTTGCCCTGTTCTGTTGTAGTAATTACATACCCAGTTAATATTACTTGTACCTGTATGATCCTATCTGGAACCTTCCCAGCAAGGGTGACCTGGATGCCATGTGGTCTAATAGCCTGGAGGCTGGAGGAGGGCAGGAGGCAGAGGAAGATATAGTAGTCAGTCTTGTTTAACTACTTCAGCTTTTATTGTGCTGTTTGCTTGGCCTGCATATGCTGTTCAGGGGCAATAGTTTGCCAGCTCCCCTGGCCAGCCCTTGGAGCTGTTAGGGATGCCCAGGTTGTAGGCTGCGGAGTTCGCCTGTTAGGGGGCCCTTTGGAAGCTTCAGGAGTGGGAGGTTGGTTTGGCTGTTCCATCTGCCTGGGTGGCTGTGGGGGTGCAAC